>JAQFZP010002879.1:0-11988 GCA_034695745.1 Geophilus truncorum | reverse complement strand
GCTAACCTTCAACATGCAAACATGCTTCCTTCTCTGACTCCACAAAGATAGGGCTGAGGGTCCCAACCCTCTTACAAATTGTTATAATATTAAAAATTGTTCTGAATATTTAGATTTTTTTTTATAGATTTATACGTTTTAAAAATCATTTTTTTTTACATTATATTTAGAACGGTGTTGCAAGATCAATGTCGTGTGTGGCAATGTTACGGTAATTTATTTTTAACTGTGTACTGGAGAACTAAAGAAAACTATAACTTTTATATACATAGAAATAAGAGTGTAAAGAAAGTGTTAATGAGTTCAAACACCAATTTTACCACTTTAATCTATAAATTATACTTTAAAAACATTTTAACACAATTAGTTTATGGAATATATAGCTCACACTTAGACTTCTTTTAATCCTTTACAGCTGTCTAAATGATGTGAAATGAATAAAACATGAACCCAATTTAACTTAGGAAATAATAGCTGAAATAAATTAAAGTATCAAAAAACAAAGAGCAAAGTGACACCGTTACTCTAAAGCTTTGTTTACATTGATGCGACGCAACACGCGAAGCAAATTATGCACCACTTAGCGCCACTTTGGTGGTACCGGTATGATTAAAAAAAAGCATTTACTCCAATATTTTTATTTTTATTTATCTAAAACTCACCTTTTATATTCCAGTCTTTTTAAATAAATAATAGTAAAAGATCATGCAATTGTCCCATCGTGGTCCTATACACGTCGCCTTTTTATTTCAGCCGAAAGATCGGCTGTGGCTTACGCGAAAGGTCACGTGATGCACGTGAAGCAAAATCAGAATTGAAATTTTACAACTTCTGATTTTGCCAAAAAAAAAGTCTCATGCGAAAAATTGCGTCATATTTGCATCAATGTGAATACGCGTTTGCGTCGATGTAAACGGACCTTAAGGCTGTAAACAAGGAAGTAAAAAATTAAGGAATTTTCCTTTCTTCGTCAGAGAGGGTAAATCTATTGTTAAAGAAAAAGGGCTATTAGAAAACCATCTATTATCAAAAGAAAGAAACTATAAAAGTAAATAAGAAAAAAAAATAAAAAGTGATGCTGCAAGGGATGCAGGAAAGACTACTCACGGGTTTTAAAGAGACGGCACGTCACAGATCGAAGTGATGTGAAAAGCTACACACGAAAATGATGGAAACTGATATGGCGTTGCTTTGCATAAACTTACGTTACCCATTCCGGATATGAGAGTTTTGACTGTCAAGCACGCAGGCCGGCCTTAAGAAATTGGCGGCCCTAGGCAAAGTGAAATTTTGCTGCCTCTAATGAGGGCCATATGGGAGCCAGTCAATCAAATCTAATAACAGTGGGAATTTGTGAAATTTTATAAAAAAAAAAATTTAAATTTTTTTAAGTGTATAGTCTTACCATTTGGACATTTGGTCACTTTTGGACCAATTTTTAAACTTTCTCAAATCACTTCTGCTTGTAGTAGTAAGGCTAGATCTTGGTGCAAGAAGTTTAAACGATATCGGTCTTAAAATGTTGTTCTTATATCATGCCTTTTCATTGCACTTATTAATTATTTATTTTATTTATCATTATTGCACAAGAAGTACAGAAAAATCTTTTAAAACTTTCATCTGAACTTAAACTTGTTTACAATTGCATGTTCTTGCTTGACTGTCCAGCAGGTAAAGATCAAATCTCGCATTTTGGCATACTTTGCGACAAGTTCCTGTGAATATTGGGAAACAAAAAAGTGGATGTATAAATCTCAAATTATAATAGCTGCATAAAATTTTGTAAAAAAAAATAAATTTAATTTAAAATTAATAGTCAAATGTTTTATTACCTCGGTATGCTGTTGATCCCTCCGGCATTGGTAGTGTACACGTTTCGAAAGTTTCGACTAGAGTTATAGTTGAAAACAAAATAAATGCAAGAAATAATCCCATCAAAACTTTGTTGGCCATGATTTATTCAAATCAAAATCTGAAATAAAGCTATAAAGAAATATCAAGTGTTATTGTACAGAAAAGTAAAGGTAAAATCACTAGATTAATTTGTTTATATTGCCACTTCAGCTATAGCCTAAGTTTATTAAATTTAAGACTGAACTCCATCATGAAGGAAATTATTTAATAACTAAATGGGACTTAATTTTTTTTTTAGCTTGCCTAAATAAATTGAAAATATGTGACTTGATTAGAGGTATTGCAAACTAACATGCAACAAAGGCAAACTTTTGGTGATTTTTTTTACACGTCTTGAGAGCTTCGAACATTATAATTGTTTAACTGTAATAGTTACAGATATTTTTATTTTAACAATGCATTTTTTAATGTTACTGAGGAAATGTCAAGAAATTTCTAATAACTAAGATATTGTATAACTAATCCAATATATTGAGAAGTGTTTAAAGCAATTTAAGTAAAGGCCATAACTGTAAGCTTATAATTATAAGACTTTTGTGCATGATCAAAAAGTTGACAATAAAAGGTTGACAATAATATGTGAGTGCTTAATGGTCTGCTTTACATCTATTCTATTAATATTTACCTTGTTACTTCTGTTGTGGCGTGGCTGATAATGATTTGAAGAGAGTTTGGTCAGACTTATATATGATTTGAGAGGGAATCCAGGGTCAGTGACCGTTGTGAAACATTGTCACTTAAGGAAATGATGAATATATAGAGATTTGTTTAAAAAATATAACAATTATATCAATCAATTTGAATAGTGACTGAAAGGTCAGGGAAAAATAAATTTCAAAGAAACATTGAAATTTATTTTGCTGAGCTTAGAAAATTGTAAAAATATATGATTTTGAGAAAAATTGTAATTTTGCGATTTTTAATGAGCCACTCTGCAATAGCTTTAGACTATTTATCATTTTGAAAAAAATTAGGATTTTCATAGTATTAAAAAAAATTTAGAATATGTATAAAAAAATATTTTTTTTAGAATTTTTATTATTTAAAATAAATTAGAATATTCATAATTTGAAAAAAATAGGATTCCAATATAATAATCAACAAATTACGATATTTTTTTATAGTTTTGAAATTACTTATACAATTGTTATGATTTTAAAAATTGTTCAGAATATCGGTATTTTTAATTTTCAATTTTTTTTTAATAGTTTTTATATTCTTTAAAAATAAGTTTTTTTTCCATTATATGTAGAGTGATGTTGCAAGATCATTGTCGTGTGGGGCAATATTTGCAGGAAAATTGTAAATACAAAAGATGAAACATACAGGTATAGGAAGTAAACTAATTTTAAAAGTAAATTTGTTTTATTCGATGAACATGTTTTTAAAGTTTTTTTTTTTTTTTGCATTTAAAGATTAATATTTTGTAAACTGGCACATGCATTGTTGTGTTACATATTCAATACAAAATTTGCCTTTAAAATATTTAAATATATTTGTTCAACTAAAGGTGATGGAAATCAATGTGACGCACTGGGCTTTTCTGCATCCCTCTTTTATTTTTTCCTTCAAATTTATCTTTGTTTTCCTTTTTAGTTGTTAATTCTAACAATAGACGGCATTTCAATAGCCCTTACCCTCTTTTGATAGATTTACTCTCTGATTACTCATCACAGAGGAAATTTCCCAAACTTTTACATCCTGGTTTGCAGCCTTAGAGTAAATGTGAGACATATCTCTCTCTCTATTTTTTTTTCAGTTTAATTTATTTTAATTAATTTTCTTTGGTTAAATTTAGTTCAATATGATTTAGTTTACACCGTTATCATCCTTTTTACATCCTATTTCATCTAAAACAGCTGTAAGAGATTGAAAGAAGGCTAAGTGTGAGCTGCCACACCCACCTACACACTTGCGAGGATGAATTGGAGTTGTCATCTTGAAAGTATATAAAAAAAATTAGGTGAGAAAATTACCGATTATTATTTAGAATATTTTATGAAGACACCTAACATGTAAGTATTTTATTATACGGTACTTCTGAATTAATGTGAAATAAACACAAGTTGTCAGTTTAATATGCTATTAAGTTTAATTCAACTTACTCTTGAGTCATTTTGATTACAGAGAGCTGCACATACAGTATAACAATATATTCACTTTTGTAAGATTTATGTCAGTTGCATGGTTTTAGTCTTGTGTTTGATTTACAGATTCTTTTATGTGAAATTGAAGTTTACAATTTGTTGCTTTATTAGTATTTATTTACATTAAAACTATCACTATGATTACGTAAAACTATTTACTACGGTACGTTTACATGGACAATTTAATCCGGAGTTTCTAAATCCCAGATTTAAAATTAAGATTGTGAAAATATATTTGCTGTATTATTTTTAGTAAGCCTTCTTAAAACTTAATTACTTTTTAAACCTTATTGTGTAGATATCCCGACCATATCTCAAAAGAGTTAAAACAGAGATGCCAACAGTTGTGCCTAAGATGTTGCCAAAGTTACAAAACAAGTCAACGCCTGTGTAAGTACGAACTTCAATAATGCTTTCTACTACATCACTGTGCATGAAAAAGATTAAAAAATTTGGTATGTAAAGCCCCGTGTTATAAATGAGGCTCTCCAAAGTGAACAATTGTTGATGACACGGTTGTGCGCAAGTGCAGAATTTATCAGCATTTACTATAGTCTTGATATAATTGTTGACGCTTTCTTTGGCCGTTTCCACGGATTCGCATTCCGACAGGTTCTTGATTGTGTTATGAAGAAATGGCAACCTGAAATGACATTAGCCAGAGGTAAATGAATTAACCAAAAGTCTGTTTTTTTCATGACATAGCAATGGTTCTAACTGTATTTGACTCTAGCGCCACAGTAGCAGAACGTTGCAGTTAATTAACCCTTAACATCTGAATAATGTGGACAATTACACACATCATACTTTGTAAATAGGAATATATTTTTAATTTTGCTTCTTTGTTTCTAATGAGGTTAGGTATTTTTGTTGAAAATGTAGTCACATTAATAAAGATTTTTGTGTTTTCTGTATATGGAAGAGCTATTGCGCTTAATAGCATAAAATTGGCAAATATGATAGAAATACTTGTTTCATACCAGCACAAATTAGCATTTTCAAGAGTAGAAATTAAGTAGTTAAGACGACAAGCTTGATATTCTGTTTCGTTCATGCAAGGTTTGTTTGGCATATTGGCTCTTTCAATCTGAAACAAACAACTTAATTACTTATCTAGTAAAATAAATAAAGTGGAAAAACTGAAACAAAAATTATGCAGATTGCTTTTGAATACTTACTGTTGAATACCTTACGTCATTCATTAAATTCGAATGTACGGGATAGTGTATCATCCTTAAAGGATTGTGCAGCTCGAAATTTGAAGCTTCCGAATCAGCATAAAATAACTAAATAAACCAAATGTTACTGGAGAACTAAACAAAACTAAAACATTTACACAAATAGAAATAAGAATTTAAAGAAAGTGTTAATGAGTCCAAACGCCAATTTTTCCACTTTGGTGTGTAAGTTATACTTTCAAAACATTTTAATACAATAATTAGTTTATGGGATATATACCTCAAAATAATTTTTATCTTTGCAATCTATTAATGATTCTTTATTCTGTGCATGGCCAAATGGATAAAGGAATAGAGTAGCAACTCCATTGTAATCCACTTCACCTGTGACAAAATAAAATCAGTCATTGTAACGGTACATTGTAATTGGTATTACGTTATAGAAATTAGAAAGACATTACCAGATTGATAATAAAAGCAATCACCCAAGTAAGTTGAAATTTTCTTTTGTTCTGGGTTTATTGGCATTAGCTTTATTTCATTCTAAATGGAAATGATTTAATGAGAATGCAAAATGACAAGTTAGATGTATGTAGTATGTATATTTTTAAATAATTCTTGGTTTGGAGCTGGGACATTATTTTCATCAATATATAGTATTTTTCATCTTAACTTTTGCATTGTTAACTCTTTGATTACGAACAATGTGGATTTTCTGCAAACCCAAACTTGAATAGGAAATTTTTTTTTAAATTTTTTCAATCATACAATGTTGGGTCAAATATGACCCCTAAAATAAGCATGTACAACAGTGAAATAGGGATTTTGTGGAAACCTTGTCCACATGTTCCCAATCGATGTAGGGTTGCACCGGCTCGTAATCGAAGGGTTAATGTGAGATCACACTTGAGCTTAATTTAAGAATAAATTAAGGTATATTGTGTATATTTACCCCAACAACTGCAATAAATGAACCCATTTCATCCACCGCGTTCATCTCCCACAGATTCTCCAATGTCAAAGATTTGAACTTCCACAAGTCTTCCAAGTGCACATCACACCAACTATTTATTTTGCTATTGTTCAGACTTTTTCCATGTTTCTTGAAGAATTGTTTCTTCTTGAAAGATACTTTAGCCGGTTCTTTGCAAACAGTAATTGACGGAAAAGCAATTTTCTCCACGTGATCTACGCTTACTACTATTCGCAAAGGATATTTGAAGTAGTGAAAAGTACGGTCTTGAATCATGTATAAGCAGAACAAAAGACAGATGCTCCAAAATCCTTTGTTCAAAAATGAAGTCTTTTTAGAGCCACTTATATTTATACGATTTTTGCAGGTTTTGCTTATGAGCTTTTGCAGTTTATTCTGACTTTGATTTTTCCTTTGTTTTTTTCGAAGATGATTCCAAACTTCAGTCATTATGCTGGTGATGGATAAAATTGATAAGCCCAAATACAATCCCAAGTTTCCACCAATGTCCACCAATAAGTTGATTTTGTCGTAAGCAAAGCGTTCGTTTAAAGTCATTTCCATATTGTCACCGAAAATATGAATAATAGTGTCGTTTAAGCCTTTTCGTTCTTCAGCGCTCACTATCATTGCATACGTGTTTTGGGAACAAGTGCGCACGCAATTGCACGTTTTGCTGTAAACTTTGGGAATAGCGGTTACATTTAAAACTATTGCGATATTGTCTGCAAAATTCTTATTGTTGCACGCTGGGTAATCAATTGCTGGATCAGAAAATGGAAATCTGTTTATTTTTAAAAGATTTCATTACAGATGAATATTCTTGTGATTGTCAGTGGCAGACCAGGTCTAAATTTTCTACCGCGAATAGAACCCACTTAATCTCATCAACATGAAATTACCAGTGTTGCAAACGCTACTAAAAAAGGTAATGCTGCAATTGCTATTTCAGATAAGTAATATTGCTGCTACCGGCACTATTGATAGTCTACTTTGTATTGCTAGCGTCGTTTTACAGCTACTGCCAATGCTACATTTTTACTATCATTGTGTAAAAGAAATTTAATTTAATTTAAATTTGACTTTAACACTATAAATACATGTTAATGAGTTTATTGAACATCCAATATTTTATAAACCATTTTAGGCAATTGTTCATTTGCAATTTCACAATCTAATTCCATTATATTAATTTAAACTCTGCAATGTGTGAAGCTGGCAATCACGCACGACACAATGAGGTGTTTCTGTGCTTGCTACATATGTCAAAAGATAGCCCCACAATGTAGCAAAAAAATGTTGTTTATTAGAAATGGCACTGTTTTCGGCTATTTCATAAAATTAATAGCGAAATAGTAGCTATAGCAGCATTACAGGGAACGCCACTATAAAGAGTGGTATAGCGTATGCATCACTGGAAATTGTGATTGTTATCTCTATGGATCAGTCTGCCACTGGTGATTTTAATATATACATTACCTGCACTCAGTAAGTTGCTTTAATCTTTTCATCACACAGTTTCTGTAACATTTGTCAAATTCTAAATCATTTGGATTGCATTTCTTCTCAGGATGATTGACAAAATTATACTGTATTAAAAAATAAAAGATGTCTACTTTTGATATGATCAATTGTACAAGTCATACTTTTCTCAACGACATCTGAATTCGAAAATAACGTTCGGCGGGTACCATCAAGATGTAATAAAAGTCAAGTTGGTTTTTGATGGCCATCTATTTGAATGCAACAAAAAGTTTAGTTATTTTGGTATCTTTTAATAATCAACTTACAAGTGGATAACAATATTTATTTCTTCGAACGATGAGTTTTATTTCACCGTTTCCTCTGCTGTTTTCTGATTCTTCTACAATGGTGCATTGTCCTGTGAATGATAGTTCTGATCTTGTTTGTATATTCTTGAAAATAATAATTTACGATTAATGGGGACCTTGCTTGAACATAAGCAACAATCGGCTTTATAATTTACAAAACTCATTAGAGACTTTGCGGAGCTGTGTTTTATATACTTATGATTTATAAATTATAAATTATAAATTTATAAGTTCAAATCCGACTCATTAAGTTATAAGTTTGACACATAAATAAAATTTATTTGTCTAGGCATAAGTTGCACCTAAGCTTATGAGCACATGATGTGAGCATGCGCGCTGGGTTGCTTTCACTCAGATTCAACAGGGCCGTTCCTAGGCTGAATCGGCGAGGCGACCGCCTCAGGGCAGCAACACATAGGGGGCGGCAAAAGTATCCCGACGACCATTTTTTTTTTTATAGCAAAAATAATATAAAAAATTCATCAGGGGGCGGCAATATGTCGCGTCGCCTCACCTGCTGAAATGGCTAGGAACGGCACTGGATTCAAAACCATGCGAAGAAATCCGAACAAACTAAGGCTGCCGTAAGATGGGATTCGGAATTTTTGAATAGAAATAGTTGATCCGAATCCGATCCGATCCGAAATTAACGAACAAACGGCGGCATTCGTCATGTGATCGCCTCGTATTTCGCGTAATAATCATCAATAACGAATAACGGTCCGAATCTAGTCCGAAATTCGCGTTGGATTGATCAATCCGACTGCAACACTGTTGTTCATTATTGATGATTATTACGCGAAATACGAGGCGATAACGTGACAAATGCCACCGTTTGTTCCGTAAAGTTTCATATGTGGACAAAGTTAAATCGCAAAGTGAAGTATTTATATTTTAGTGTTATAACATCACTTACAATTATAAATTATATGTGGTAAGTTATGCACTAGCAATTTTTTCCGTAAAGTCTCTAGTAAACTAATGGTTAACATTCAATTTATAATTTATACGTTATAGGTCAATTTCATACATAGTCTTCAGCACCGGTAGCCATTAACTGTTTTTCTAATTGGTTATCCATATGAAAAACAGCTAAAGACTTTGCGGAAACGCAAGCAACAATCGGATTTATGTTTATAACTTACAAAACTTATTGTTGAACTTATGTTTAACTTATCATTAATGATTTATGCTATAGTACAGGTCAGTGAATACCAATTGCCGTGTGTGGCATGACGCGAGAACGATAAATGACAAACGAAATTTGTTTGTCATTGATTATTTTAAGACTGGCCAAAATGTTAATAAAAGTCAAATTATATAATTTAACCAAAATTAAAAAGTGACTGATAAAAATTTCGTTTTGATTTTTTTGTTTCCACAAAACAATAAACTTGCTGTGTTGCTTACATCTATAGGATAAACTATCTCAAAGTGGATTATCCACTAAAGCAAGCAAGAAGTAATTCTCACTAGCAACAATTCTTTGACCTATTAGCCAATAGAAGTCGTTTTCAGAAAGTAGTGAAACCCTAAAGTTTTTTGATTGGTCAGTTGTCCAAGCAAAATTAACAAGTCTAAACAGAATGGACTTGCTTGAAACTGTTGAAAGACATTTCAAAAAGTAAGATTGTACTTTTGCTTCTTGCTTGCTGAAAATTCGAACGTGGCAGATCCATAATTTGTTAGAATGATACGATAGAACACAAAAAAATAAAAAAATGCATTTAATATTAAATAGCTACTTACATCGTTTAATTCGAATTTAAGCATATCACTTGGCAAATCGGTAAAGTTCCACATTCGTTCCAAATCCAAGTCGTTCTCGTAACCCATGAGTTTAACGTAAGGCAACAACCAAGTCATTAAACCAGTATCTTTTTCAAGGCGGTCTAAAGTTTCTCTGTTGTAATCGTTCTCGAAAAAACAAACTCGTACAGTAGGCATTCTAAATTCGGCAGCGACATCGAATGAAATATCCACAGTGACAGTCAGAGGATAAGTAAAGTAACGGGAGATTATTTGCACTGTTTGGTAACAACAAATAGAAGTGCACATCAAGAGAATAAAACACCAGACGGAGCGTTTGGACAGTGATATTTTTGAATCGAACAAATCGTTCAATCCAGAGGGTAAGGTCACACTCAATTCTTGTGCGCTGAGAGAAATCTCTGATTTGACGTCGTGCCGAATTCGCAGTTTGGTCAAATTGGTTATAAGACCATCAGACTTCATTTTCTGTTGCTGTAAGATTTACAGTACCTCAAATTTAGTTAATGAAACGAGAGGTAATGCTTAAATCTTCAATTACAGGCAATGAAGACAAGTTGTTCAAAATTTGAATAAGAAAATAATTGAGAATATATGTTCTGCCCAAATTTGGTTTTAAAATTATTATTATTAATATGGTACCATACCCTAACAATTTCTCCTCCTTAAAATCCCATGATAGATTTTTAGTTAAGCTGCCCAGTAAAACATTAGCTACACTCAAAAAGATGAGTATTGAGTGTGTGACGTCATTTCCGTTTAACTATCGTGTTAAACCAATCAGTAATCAGTGCGCTCGTTTCTTAAGACAACACACTGTTTAACACAACACTCATCTTTTTGAATGCAGCTTGTGAAGAGTGAAGAGTAAAAGGTACCAATGAGTGATGTTCTATTTTCAGTCTGATGATGAGTAACAAAACTGACGTCATTTCTTGGAAACCCAGAAGTTACAAAAGAGATGAAATGACTTTTAGCTCTCAATGGCAGTTCAGCTCTCAGGTAAAGATTTTGTGGACAACTTGTCTTTGTGGCCCATAATTGACGTATATGGTGTATTGTAAATGTAATTTAGTCAATCTCTTAATTTCTTCAATTATTAGTATAGATAATTGACAGATAAACTACAGATTAATATATTGGACCTTACCTATATCAATTTATATATCAGTGTGACACAAGTTGAACTATGCTTGCAAGTATCTGTTGATTTAATATTTGAAACATTCACTATGATGTGAGGCTTATACAAATATGACTACACATAAAAAATGAATACAAATATAGGTATGTGAATAGATAGATAGGTATGAATGGAAATATGTATTAAATTTCAAAAACAAACATTACCATGTACAAATAATATTTACATTGCTTTCAAATAGCAGCTTTGTGCAGAGTTTTTTTTTATATAAATAAAACAAACAAAATGTAAAATATAACTTTATTTTCAAATGAAGAAAGAGCTTTTGATATTTGACACATAAATGACTCTTATTCTTTATGTATGTTTTGACGCTTTAATTAATATTTGTTTATCATGCTCGTTTTTTATTACCAACTTTAATTTTTCAGAAAGAAGTAATCAATATGAGTGTGCGATACATCAAGGTATTTATAACTTAACACATTTTGAATAAAATATTTAACTTATTATATTTATTTTGAAGCTATTAGATATTGATTGATAATGCTGATTAGCATAATTTACTTAAATTTATTGTTTTTATATGAGACTAGCAAAATGCCCATGCTATGCTACGGGATACAGGAGCACACTTATTGTGGCTAAGGATTTAGATCCCATCCCGGCTTTAATTCTGTTTACATCTTCTGTTTATAGTAGGAAAGCTAGATCTTGGTGCAAGGAGTTTAAAAGATATCGCATGCACAGGTCCAGCTCTGATAGATTAGTAGATGTGAGCAAAAAATGAAAACAAATGGTAAGTGTATATAATTAGAAAAGGGTTTTGGTGACTTACATTAGAGTAAAATCGAAATTCATAAGAAAAACGATATTTGTTGCCATTTTTTCACCAAAGAAGTTTGCTTTGTTGCGAATTTGATAACATCTCGGATCCGTTTCTGATAATGTCTATAGGGCACAACTTGGGACTTTATTTACGTGTTCTTGACAATGTCCGCAAACCGAGTGGGCGAAACGTCGAACAACC
>JAQFZP010002878.1:0-11988 GCA_034695745.1 Geophilus truncorum | reverse complement strand
CGACTTTGTGGATAAAGTAAGCAAAACGTGCAACAATTTAATTCATTTAGACTTGATGTTCGATAACGAAATTGGTTACGAAGATTTTATTCGATTGGTGTCGCGTTTCTCTCGACTCAGATATCTCAGATTTGGATGTGAAAAAAAATTAAAAAATTATAACATAATCTTATTTTTCTTAATAATTAATTAATAATTCCGTAAATAATGTAAGTAAGGCACCTTTTAAAACTGTAAATACAAATCAAAGAAAGAAAAAAAATCAAGTGTTTACTCTGGTATCGGTATCGTAAACGCAGAATTTACAGTCTCATCACTTGGAATCACCGCTTCAAGATATCCACAAGTTTTATCTAATATTTTATAAATATCCAATGCTTCGCCAGCAAAAATCCCATATCCATCGGCGAGTCCACGTTCGTTAGACGGAGTTACACAGTCCATTGTCACTTCCTTCCTCAACACTGTATCGATGTCGACGGCACTAAAGAATGCAACGGACTAAAAAAAAAAAAAAAAAGAAATATAAATATAAATAAAGATAAACATTGTAGTAAAGTAAAATTTGAACATTTTAAGTTACTTGAGGTAAATCGTGCATTCCCAGTTTGTAAGCAAACATAGATCTCGTTAGTAAATTGGTGATTTGTAAAGCAAGACACGCTCGGTATTTATCTTCTTCTTTGACCAGATACCGAACTTCGTCGTGAATCGAAATGGAAAACCGAGCGTCGATTTCAAACGTGCTGCAAAGCCATCGCATGTTGACCAACATCAAATGCAAATAATCGACGGCAGAACTTTGCACGACCCAATTCACACGACTCGTCATAAACTAAAAAATAAAATTTCAACTTATTCTAATCGGATTTTTCTATTTTAAATTTATCCAACACACATTTTGTCCCACAACTGACGGTTCCAACGACCGACTGATGCGGCATTCCAAAACTGGTGTTCGTGGCTCCTCTGATTGCGAAATCGCTTCTAACTGATTGAACATTGCAGATTCGGTGCCGCCAACCCACACCGACTTCGATATGACTTCACTGAACTTCAACGGACTAAAGGAATAAAAAAAAGAAAAAAAATAATTCTATAAAATTTACTTTTTTAAATATTTATTTACCTATTAGTAGCCATCAACATCTGAAAAAGTTCACCTTTAGTCAAATAGATGTCGCTACTCGCATCTTTTTTTTCAAAATTTTTCCATTCGTCGTAGATCCCTTTACCAACATCATTCAATTTATACCCTTTGATGCCCTTAGTAGCTGCAAACATAGCTCTGGCCTTAGCCTTTGCCTCTTCCGGTGTGAGTCGGTGATTGAACTGTCTCAACAACTGTTCCGCAAACGGCTGACCAGCACCGTAAATTCGACCATAGTTCATCACCTATAGTAAAATTAAAATTAACTTTCATGAATTAAAGGTAATTTTATTCAAAAAAAAAAAAATACTTTTGCGTGATCGCGGGAAATTCCAACAGTTTTTGCCGTTCGGCTGTGAACGTCAGTTCCGTCCGACTTCTTTCCCTGTAACAACATCCATCCACATGAAGTACAACCGTGAATCCCCGCGAAATTTGCATCTCCGAGAATGGCTGCGATCCATAACTCCTGCGAGTCGACGTCAGCACCCACGAATCTGTAACCAGGCGGTGCTTGAATCATCGATTTTAATTCACTGCCAATACGATCCACCTAAATATTATTAAAATTTAATTTAAAAATTAAAAAAAAAAAAATTAATTTAAAAAATTTAAGTTACATAAGCGTTGCTCGCTGTGAGCCACGTTGGTTCCACCGCTCTCCGAGTGAGGGTTCCGGCAGTGACGATTTGCGGCAAAATTGCACCGTATGAATTTCTCTCGTCAAAATCTCGACTTTCTCTCGCTGTTTCCGTCACTTCGTTTCCCTTCAACCACACGACCAACTGCGAGTAAATTCTTTTCTGCGCGTTCTTCCAATATGACGTCATTTTTCCGATTTTCAAAATCCGATCGGCTTTGACCCCCGATTCAGCTTTGAGGGTTCCGTCTTCGATTTTGTTAAGAAAATCCTTGGCTAGTGGGTTCCCGACGCGATTTTTCGAACCGTCTTTGTGCGGAAGTCGATAGAATTTACATCCGTTGATTTCTACATTCGTTTCTAACGATGTGTTATTTTCATCTTTTTTCTGCGACATTTTTTTCGGTTTTTTTCTAATTGCGTCTTGAAATAAATGGGATAATTCGACCGGGTCGCCGATCCCTCGTTCCAACTGATCCCATAATTTGTCAACATCGCTCGTACCTTCTCTAAAAAAAAATTGAAAAAAAATTATCAGAATTTTAAAAATAATTTCAGTTATTTCTAAATTTTGTTTACATTAAACTCTCGTCAGAGGACTCTAAATTTTCAGCTTTCTCAATGACATTTTTGGGTTTCAAATATCCCCATCCGTGCACATCGTTGTAATGAAGAGGAAATCCATCCCACGTGAGTCGAAGTAATTTCGGTGCGATTCGCATTTGTGTACTTATAACTGGTTTTCCAATCGGCCAATTCGACTCGACTTCATCTTTTTTATTCCGGAGCTTCCGGTACCATTCGGGCAATGTATTTTCTTCTATTTCGTCTGTCGTTTTTCTCTTCTTGAGTTTCTTCACCGTCCAATCCAAGTCCCAGAGCCACGAATCTTTTTCGTATCTTTTAAATAAATTTCAAGAATAAATAAAATTTACATTTATAAATTAAAATCACATCTCACTTTTTGTTTTCAATTAACTGCAGCGCTTCGTCGGCTAAATGCATCAAAGTTAATTTCACTTCTCGTTGGAGATTATCGTATGTTGATTGCGCTCTTTCTAAATATTTTCCCCAGTTTTTATTTACAGGTAGATAAGCAACACTCATCTCAAGCATCCCAGCAAGCGTCACCGGGTGAGGAAATCTGAAAATAAAACAGAAAAAAGTTTAAAAATAAACTTAAAAAATTTTTTTTTTTAAATATTTTACCTTTCGTAAAACAAAGACAAAACCACTCGACATACAGCGTGTGTTGCAATTACATCTTTCGAGCAGTAGGTCATTAAATCCTGAAAATTAACTCGAACGTCGTTCAATGATCCAGTGATAAATACATTTCTCGCATCTTTATTCAAAGGCTTCTCGTCGCAATACAAACGATGTACATCGACTAAACTATTTGCAGAGGTAATTTGCATCCAATCTTGAACGATGGGACCATTTAACTTCGATTTCGCTTCTTGAATGTCCTTCCTCTTGCTATCTATAAAATATAAGTCGAAATGAGTGAAATAAATCGTGTTTACATCCACAAAATTTCATACTCGTTTTATTCGCAGCTTTCAACGATCTCTGAAATGTAGTCATCCCAGACACAGCAATGTGCAGCGACATCGTGTCTAAAAATCGAGTTTTAGATCCCTGGTGTTAAAAATAAAAATTAAAAAACCAAAATAAAAATTTAAAATATATTTTTTTTACTTTTAAATAATATTGCTCTTTCAATAAAGCTCTGTCAAAACTGACATTGTGTCCAACGATAATTTTTTCATTCCACTGACCACTCGGTGGCGTTAATTGACCGTATTTGGTTTCAAGAGGAATTAAATCGTCGGTTAAATTATTTTCTGATGTTTTACGGCAATTTTCAGTCAATCTAGAACTGCACCATGAATACCTGAAAAAGAATTTTTGTTAACGTTTTATCAACGTTAAATTATGATAGATTTCGTTTACCAAGCGGTGGATGATGCAGCAGTGGCGAGTGTCGGCAACTGACCATCAGCCAAGCAAACTTCAACGTCAAAAACAAGTGCATCGTCATCTGGAAAGTCAACAGCACGAATTTCACCTGTTGACACATATTTCGTCCAACCTGCCTATTAAAAAATAAAACTGAAATAAAACAACAGCAATAAAAAAATAAAATAAAATTGAAATAATTTTTTACTTGAAAATTCCACTTATTAGGTAATGGTGGGAGTCCAGTTTCGGTTAATTTTTCTAACAATTCTCTGTATTTTGCTGTTTGGTCACTCGCAATTCGCCGAAAATGTTCGTCTAAATTATTCCCCACCAGTTTTGGGATTTTGATGTCAACATCAGGCATTAAATGAGTTTTTTTTACCCCATAAATCGTGGTGTTTTAAGTGATTTACACTTCGAGCGACTCTATTTCGATATTCGACTGAGTTTTCTTCGTCATTTAACTTGGATTGACCAAATATTTGAGCGTGAAGTGACTGTGACAACATCTGAACTGAACTCCGACTGGATTCATCCTCGGCGTCGTTTCTTCATTTTTCTTACTTTTACCCTCAACGTCGCATTTTATGGCCGCACAAGTTCCACTACAGTTCCTTTTACACCACCTTTTAAGTGTCAATTCGAGTGAAGCACAAAGTGCTTATATCGAGAGCACATGTTTGTTTGTTTTATTTTGGTTTAGATTCGCTCACTGCCGCACCCTGGTGACAAAAAGCAAAAGTAGAAAATAAAACGCTCTGAAAAACGATTCTTTATTGCTTGGAGCATAGACCTGAGCATCCCAACTGAGCATCGTAAGCATTACGTGTTAGTTAATGGCGGCAGCCAGCAGTCCTTTGAATCGTGTTATCGTGTTTTAGACGATGGACGCCTTTTCGAAGAGTTCGAGTCCACCGAAGGTAAAAAAAAATTACACGAACAAACCAAACTGAGGATTATTTTTTATTTTATTTTATAAAAAGGACAAGGACAAGGAGAAAGATGGAGTGGAACGTATTTGTCAGAAGAAATCTCAACTCGAACACATTTTATTACGCCCAGATAAATATATTGGATCCATGGAGACCGTGACTGAACAAATGTGGGTTTACGACGCTGACCAAGACAATTTGGTGGAACGAGAAATTACATACGTTCCAGGATTATTTAAAATATTTGATGAAATTTTAGGTAGTTTGGAATTTATAATTTATTTTATTTTATTTTATTTATTTGCAACATTTGATTGTACGGTACGGTACATTATTTTTTTAAAATTAAATTACCGTAGTGAATGCTGCCGGCAACAAGCAACGAGACGAGAAAATGGCCATTTTTGTGCATATTGATGCGTAAGTAAAATTGTAATAAAATTAAAAAAAATTAAGGTGCCTAAAAATTATGGTGTACCGTATTTATTTATTTAGAGAAATTAACGCCATCTGTGTGTACAATACCGGTAAAGGGGTTCCTGTTGTTTTTAATAAAGCCAAAAAGATGTATTTTCCGACCATGATTTTCGGCCATCTACCGTCCTCGAGTACCGGTAACTACAACGCACCATATAAAATAAAATAAAATTAATGATAACAAGCTAACGGAAATGTTGTTTCTAGCTGGTCGAAATGGTTACGGAGCGGAATTGTGCAATGTTTTCAGCACGGTATTCAGGGTTGAGACCTCGAGCAAGAAGCACAAGACTGTATTCAAACAGGTACTGGTACAGTATTTTTAATTGTGTTAACTTGAAAACATCTTAGTTTACCGAACACTTGTACAACTTCTAGACTTGGACCGACAATATGAGCAAGACTGCAGAACCTAAGATTACAAAAGCCACTGGCCCTGACTTCACGAAAATCACATTCAAACCCGATCTCGAGAAATTTAAAATGGATTCGCTCGATAAAGATATTGTGAGCTTGTTGTCAAGACGAGTTTACGACATAGCTGGATCAATTCGCGGAGTTATCGTTTATTTGAATGACAAACAAGTACCCGTGAACAATTTTAAGGAGTATGTTAACCAGTACACGAGAAATGTTGTCGACGATCATAAACAGCCGATTAAAGTCGCGTACGAAAAAGTAAACAAGAGATGGGAGATCGCAGTGTGTACTAGTAATCTTGGTTTTCAACACGTCAGTTTTGTCAACAGTATTGCTACAACGAAGGTAAAATATGCTTCGAAATTCGAATACTGGGCTTTTATTAATTTACAAATTTATTTCCTATTAGGGTGGGTGTCATGTCGACCATGTGACTGATCACATCGTAAGCAAAGTAATTGAATTCGTTAAAAATAAACATGGCATTACCATCAGACCTTTTCAAGTAAATTCATACATTAAGTGATAAAATATAGAAATTTTTTTTTCACATTTTATTTAATATCTTGTTTGAAATAATGTAGGTTAAAAATCACATGTGGTTATTTGTCAACTGCTTGATTAAAAACCCAACTTTTGACTCACAAACCAAAGAAAACATGACACTTCAGGCAAAAAGCTTTGGCTCAAAGTGCAAGTTCAGCGATAAGTTTATTACTAAAGTTGAAAAAACTGGACTCATTGAGTCTGTTCTGGCATGGATGAAGTTTAAACAAGAGGTAACAAAGCATTAAAATACATTTGATCTTATGTTAAGTTGCATAATTGGTAATTTTGTAAAATTCAGGATCAACTTGACGAACAATGTAGCAATCAGAAACACTCTAAACTGCGTGACGTTCCAAAATTGGAAGACGCTAATTATGCGGGAACTAAAGTATCGTCAGATTGCACGCTTATTCTGACCGAAGGAGATTCAGCCAAATCTTTGGCTGTATCAGGCTTGGGTGTTGTCGGACGAGACAAATATGGCGTTTTCCCATTACGGGGTACATTCTTAAACGTCAGAGAAGCCACTCCTAAACAGGTAATTTTTTATTACAGACTGTAAATAACTTTTATTAAAAAAAAGTTTTGATATTACTTTTTCAGATTTTGGAAAATGCAGATATTAACAACCTGATGAAAATCCTTGGCTTACAATACAAGAAAAAGTACAAAACACTAGACGATTTGAAAACACTTCGCTATGGACGATTAATGATAATGACAGATCAGGATCAAGACGGGTCTCACATCAAAGGACTGATTATTAACTTCATCCACTACAATTGGCCCGACCTGCTTCAGTTGCCGTTTTTGGAACAATTTATTACACCTATTGTGAAAGTCTCTAAAGCGGGTTGCTTAATATCCTTTTACAGTATTCCCGAATTTGAAGAATGGAAAAATGAAACTGATAATTATCATATGTGGAAGATCAAATACTACAAAGGTTTTTATTTTTATTTTTATTATTATTCTTTTTTTGTTTAAGAATGTTTTGTTTAAATATGGTATATTTTATAAACACAGGTTTGGGTACCAGCACACCTCAAGAAGCAAAAGAGTACTTTGCCGACATGGCAAGACACAGAATTACATTCAAATACACCGGACCTGTTGATGACGATTCTGTTCATTTGGCCTTTAGTAAGAAATTGGTTGAAAATCGCAAACATTGGTTAACTAGAAGTTTAGAAGCGAGAAAGGCAAGGCGAGAACAGGGACTTCCAGAGGTATTGAACTCCTAATAATTTTAATTTTTTTTTTTTTTTTTTTTTTAGTTTAAAGTATAATTTAAAAAATTAATTTACCGGTAATTTGTTTGTTTCAGATGTACCTGTATGAAAAAGACACAAAAGCTGTCACTTACGAAGATTTCGTCAACAAGGAATTAATCCTCTTCGCCAATATGAATAATGAACGTTCGATTCCCTCCATGGTCGACGGTCTGAAACTCGGTCAGCGAAAAGTGCTGTTCACCTGTATGAAACGCAACATCAAACGAGACCTCAAAGTCAGTGAATTGGCTGGTTCAGTTTCCGAGCAGGCTGCTTACCATCACGGAGATGTACGATTGGGCTTTTGATTAATTTTTAAAATTTAAATTAATTTCTTTTTATATTTTTTTTTTTTACAGGTTTCGTTAGTACCAACGATCATCAGCATGGCGCAAAACTTTGTCGGCAGCAATAACATCAACATTTTGCAGCCAATCGGTCACTTTGGCACTCGATTGCAAGGCGGTAAAGATGCTGCAAGCCCTCGATACATCTTCACCAACTTGAGTCCTTTGGCACGACACATTTTTAACGTCAAAGACAATCTTGTTCTGAACTACCTCAGCGACGACAATAAAAAAATTGAACCCGATTATTTCGTGCCTATTTTACCCATGGTGCTTGTTAATGGAGCCGACGGAATTGGAACTGGTTGGATGACTAAAATTCCCAATTTTAACCCGAGAGAAATAGTTGCCAACATAAAACGACTGCTTCGTAGAGAACTTCTTGAAGAAATGGTAATTTTTTTAGTCGTCAATTGTATATGTAATTAATTTTCTTTTCTCTCAACTAGAAACCGTGGTACAAGAATTTTATTGGCACAGTTGAAAAAATAGATGGCCAGCGTTACGTCACGAGCGGTGAAGTATCCGTGATGAACAGTAACACAGTCGAAATTACCGAACTGCCAATTCGTACTTGGACGCAAAATTACAAAGAATCTTTGCTTGAACCGATGCTGTATGGAATCGAGAAAAGCGCATCACGTATTACCGATTACAAAGAGTACAATACTGAAACAACTGTCCGGTTTGTAGTTTCGATGGCTGACGATGTATTGGCTAAAGCTGAGGATGATGGTTTGCACAGATTTTTTAAACTGCAGTCTCGGCTTTACACAAGCTCTATGGTCAGTTATAATTTTATCTGTAAGAGTCAAAAATTTATTAATCTTATCTCAACAGGTGTTGTTCGACCATGCTGGATGTTTGAGAAAATATGAGTCCATTGATGAAATTATGACAGAGTTTTCCAAAGTTCGTCTTCATTATTACGGAATGCGCAAAGAGTACATGGAGGGCATGTTGATCGCTGAATCCAAGCTATTGTCAAATCAAGCCCGATTTATCGGAAAAATTGATGCGATAATTAAAATTGGTAAGTTCTATGGAAAAAGCAAGAAACTTTTTGTGTTGAAAAATTTACTTTTTGTATTAAACTAGAAAATCTGGAGATAGCGGTGGTCGTTAAGCAGTTGAGTGATCGTGGCTATGATTCCGATCCTGTGAAAGCCTGGAAAGAACACGCTAAAGTATTTTTTGATACTAGTGATAGTAATGGACATTTAATTTTAAACTTTAATTTAATTTTATTTAGGATTACGCCGAGGAGGAGAACGAAGGTGATGAAGAAGAAGAAAAAGAGAAAGGACCAGATTATGGTTACTTACTTAAGACGAACATGCTGCATTTTACTCAAGCAAAAAAGAATCAATTGTTGAAAGAAAGGGACGACAAACTC
This sequence comes from Geophilus truncorum, assembly GCA_034695745.1. Taxonomy (NCBI): domain Eukaryota; kingdom Metazoa; phylum Arthropoda; class Chilopoda; order Geophilomorpha; family Geophilidae; genus Geophilus; species Geophilus truncorum. The sequence continues at coordinate 2,838 of JAQFZP010002878.1, read as the reverse complement.
GAAGAGTTGCGCATTCTGCGGTCCAAAACTTCGTCGGATTTGTGGATAGAAGACCTGGATGCCTTTTTGGAAGAGCTTGAGGTAGTTTTTTTAAACTGGGAAACATGGAAATGTTTGGTTACTCACAGGTCGATTATTTACAGACAGAAGAAGCCAAAGAACGAGATGGCGAGGCTGCTGGTGATAATATTGGAAAATTGGTTTCTGCTGGTAAAAAGAATGCGATAACATCTTTAAACGAGGAAACCAGACCTTCTTCGCACGGTCGACGAGTGCAGCCAAGAATTGATTTGACTAACCTTCAGCTGCAGAGGATTGCGAGAGTAAAAACCGCTCAGATTTATTTTTTAAATTCTTTTTATTATTTTATTTAATGAAAAATTTTGTAATTTGCCAGAAAGCTGGTAGTAGGAAGAAAAATTACAGCACAGAAGAAGATGTTAGCTTGGATTCAGCCGACGATGGCCCAAGTGGTATAAAAACCATGAAACAAATCTTGGTGAAATATTCTGATACCGATAGTGAAAATGATTCTGACAGAGTCAAGAAAGGTACAACAACAATTTATTGATTGTATGTTTTTAAACTAATTCTATGCAATTATACAACAGTTCCCAGAGAGAGAGGGCGAAAAGAAGTTAACTTAAATAAATCGCTCGATGAATATCGACCAGCAATCAAAAAGAAAGCTACTACAGTAAAGAGGAAACGCGCGGCACCTAAAAAGGTAACATATTTAAAAAAAAATAAAACTACAGTAACTTGATTGTTTTGTCTTTAATATTGCAGGTTATAAATTTAAGTTCCGATGACAGCGAGACTGATGAAGAACCAAATAAGAGAAGACCACGCTTCCAGTTCAGCGAGTCTGATGACTCGCTGAATTATAAAGATAAATAAATTTACACAACAAAACATATAGTATAAATAAACAAACAAAAATTATGTGTATTGAATATTTATTTATAAACCCTACAGTCATCATTAACTAATAAATTTCATTATAAAAGGTAAAATTTGTTACTTACCAGTCTGTGTTTCCAACTCTGATTTATTTCAGGTGTAATGTCATCCTCACTGTCACTGCTACAAGATGTTTCAGGCTCAAATTGATATGGCAGCAGGTTTTGATTTTGACAAACGTCAGCTTGTAATACTTCATCAGAATAAATGCTGTTTGTGTCGAATTCTTCGTCTTCAATGCTAAACACTGCGCTCCCCAACCTACGTCATTTCTGGTTTCCTCATTTTTAAGCCGTGCAGTGAAGTATCGCGGCAAAAACAAGTACCGGTAATAACTTTTAAAATATTTTATATTTTGAAAAACTGCTTTCAGAAATGAAATGCAGCCCTTAAAAAATACACTAAAAAAACTTAACTTATACTTTTCGTGTCCTAATTACTTTCATTAATACAATGGGCATTTTTTTTTTTATTTCGTTCTTTACTATTGTGATAAAAAATTAATTAAATTAAAATATCAATTAAAGTATCTCAACACAAAACGTGAGCCCGTTAGTTAGTGCAAAATTTTTAACGAATTAATCTTTCAGTACGACACACGCCATAATGGTTTAGAGAAACATCAAAGTGCTGATACCGGTATTTGTTTTATTTTTTTTTCTTGCGTATAAACCGACTCAACAGTCCACGCGATCTTACAGTAGGTATCAATTACGTTTGAAACAAATGTTTGTTTATAATTTTATGCTTTTGATCTTGAATTTTTCGCATTTTATTAGTTCAATGTCTGGTGGTCTGATCTTGCGCTTCACCACTTGGTGTTAAAATTTGATATTTGAAAAAATACTTTGGAGCAAAATAAATGTAAAAAATTTCATTTTAATTAATTTCATTTATTGGCTATAATATAAAGTTGTCAATTTTGGCACTATATAGCAAAATTCTGCAACTAAAATCAGTCTGATACTGATATAAACTGATTATGTGGTCAAAGTCCACTTACAAAATTAAATTAAAGTGAATTTAATATTTAATAACACTTAATTCACATTTCAAGGTGTTAGTTTTGATTTTATGAACGCATCAGCATCTTTTATGACTCTTTGCAAGTCTGAATATTTCGCAAGACGACAAGCCTCGTCCAATTTAAGCCATTTATAGTTCTGGTGCTCATCAGACATCACAATGGGCGTATTTGGATCCTTTAATTTTGCCAACCAATACGTGACACTTTTTGGTTTATTGTTAACGTTATATTCTAACGTTTTTTTAAAGCCGTCACATATTAATAAATGTTCAGCTTTAAGTCCGGCTTCTTCTGTCGTTTCCCGAAGTGCCGTTTCCTCTAATGTTTCACCCTTATCAACGTGTCCTGCAACAAAAATAGACAAACAATAGAAAAAGAGAAATAAATATTATACAAGTAAAGTATAACGACATAATCACTAAAAAAACCTTTGGGTGGAGTCCAATGATGCTCTCCGTATGATGTTTGCATTAATAAATATTCGATTTGATCTGTTATTTGCCGGAAAATTAAAAAACCAGCTGCTCGAAGACTCATTTTGTATCTTCATTCAAGATTCAATCAAGATAGGAAGCGGCCATTTGTCTAAGGTCGTCATGGCAATTCAGAACTAGATCTCAAGAATATGACGTCATATTTTGATTTTATTTTACAAACACAAACGTATAGTTTAATATTTCTGATATTCTGATAAATTGTATTTGGTAAGGCCAAAAAAAATAAACAATTAAGATTACAAAGTTTAAATGAAATTAATTAGGTCGCGGGATTTTTTTTTTCTCGACTACATTTTCAGGAATTTCCGGTTTACTCATGAAACTTTTTCTTTTCGCGCCTTTTCCCTCCCC
>JAQFZP010002877.1:0-11994 GCA_034695745.1 Geophilus truncorum | reverse complement strand
GCGGTCTAATTAGCTCAGTTGCTATTTAGACCGCCGGCGGTTCAAATAGCTCAGGTGCTATTTACACCGCCCGGCGGCCGGCGGTCTAAATAGCATCGGCTATTTGTTTATCTAAAGGTCATTTAAAGGTCATTTGAAGGACATTTAAAGGACATTTGAAAGTTATTGGAAGATCATATAAAGATGACTTGAAAGTCATTTGAAGATCATTTAAAGGTCATTTAAAGGACATTTGAAAGTTATTGGAAGATCATATAAAGATGATTTGAAAGTTATTTGAAGATCATTTAAAGGTCATTTGAAGGTCATTTAAAGGACATTTGAAAGTTATTGGAAGATCATATAAAGATTACTTTAAAATTATTTGAAGATTATTTGAAGATTATCTAAAAGTCATAATTCCCTAGAAGAGAAACATAGCTGGGGTTAAGCGAGAAAAGAATTATTCTGATTGGTTAAATATACCCCCTCTGTTGGCAGTAACAAAAATTATACCCAATTTGACTAATAGAGCTTTAGCTTTGAGGTAGCAAAAATTGGTATAATTTTAACTATTGCTGGTAATGAGCGTAGATTTTCGCGAGTCGATAATTGACAGGGTTAACGAATACCTGGTAATATTCACGTTTTGTAAATGGAGGAAAACCATTTTATTTGAAAATGTACGAAAATGTGTTGGACATGTTCTTGCTTGCATCTATTAATATTTTAATAAGCAAATAGTGATGTACCGTGCACAGTTTGTTTATTAAAATGTTCGATAATACTGACGTGTTTTTATGTCGTGTGACTGGTTAATACAAATAGGACGTCGAGTGCGCTGTAATTACTGTTATTTTAATTTGTGATCACTATAGATAAGCTATTTACGATGATTAAAACGACCGATGTTTGATGAATTACAAGAAAGAATTGGGATACGTGCATTTCATAACAACATTGATTGCACGATGTGATGAAGTCAACTAATCATTCCCATTTTGTTAATTTACAACATGTGTATTCGACGGTATAATTAATTCGGGAGATATTTATAAGTGATGAATTGACACATGTAACCCGATGCGAAGTCATTTATTAAACAAAAATAATATTTCTTCAAAATTAATTGAAAAACTTTAATTATGACATTTTATAATCGTTTTTGGCTTAGAAATCATGTCAAATTAAAATTGAAGCTTCGTAAAAATTGTAGTATGTATAGTAAATTTAAGTGCATACCATTATTGTCATTAGTAAACAAATTTAGTCTTGAGATTTCAACCACATCACATGTACATTTTATCATGAACCGACATTTTAAAACGGTTACAATATGATATTAATTTCACGGTACATGAAAACCTTCGATTGTGTAAAGACTTACGGTTCGAACAAACTGATAAATTTTAAGTAACAATTTAACACTTGTTAAATACCTTGTGAATGGTTGCGGTTTGCAGCCACTAAAATGTAGTCTGAAACTGCGCAGCAAAACCCACATCTAAAGCTCAATAATGACTGGTACAAATAGTTAGAAAATCCCTACATAATCCTGATTTACTTGCTGATTTACACCAGTAGACGCTTTAATTTGATTTTTTATGTAAAGTAAAAGTATTGTAAAATTAAACTAAAATTGTCATGTTCGAGTATTATCTGCAACAATAGAGAAATGTCAATGTTTAATGCAAAGGAGAGTTTTTCAAGATATTTATTGTGCATAATTTATTTTTCACTCGCTCATCATTAATGCAATTGAATTTCTTTTTTCCTCTTTTCTGCAACTTTTAAGCTGCTGAAGATAGAACTTTTCCATCAACACGCATCAAAGTCGAGTTGCAAAAGTGGAAGAGGAAAGAAAAGCTAGCATTTGGCTGCTTTTTGTAGTAAAGAGGAGATGCATTTGCAGAATAAATAAAAAATGGGGTTTGAGAATTGTAATTCCTAACCTCCCGTAACTCCATTTTTTGATTTGTAGAAATGAAAATGTAAGTAACTAGTTATGAGGAAATTTAAAAATTTAAATAAATATATAAAATACATTAAAATTTTAAAGTATTTACAGAATTATAAATAAATTTTTATTTTTTTAAGTAAATATTTATTTTTAAGTTTAGATTTAGAAAATAAGTTTTGTTTTTATTTGTATATTGCGCAGATTTCTAATGAAAATCATTATAAAATGTGAGTTAATAGAGACTTTTGTTGCTTTAGTGCATATCAGTTTTAATTTCCATTTGCACAATTGAAATAGCGCAGAGAAATCAATTCAAAGACAAGGAATCAATGTTGGTTGTGGAAGGGGAAAGAAATCTCAGTCATGAGTAATTAACGTTAAATACGAGCGTTTCTTTTAGTGGGACTCGACTTTTGTCTGCAGGCTGGGATTCGGAAATATGATTTTTGAGAAAAAAGAAATCACGTTTTCTATTGGAAGGAAATAATTTGTGTGTAGTGAAGAATTAAATGGGAGTTGACAGTTGGGAAAAATGTTTTTATCCATTTTTTTCTTTTGTTGATCGATTTTGTGTTATATTTAACAAATTGAAACGTGTAAATTAAATTAACATGTCTGGTTGTGCGCTTGTTGATGCAGTGGTTTGTCATGTTGATTTACTAAATGCCTTCAATGTGGAAATTTCATGTTCGGTTGTTCAACGTTTTTATTTTCTAATCATTTATTAAAGATGGGGTTATTTGAATCGTAAAATGCAAATGTTATTTCAAAATAATGTTGTTGGTTTCGTGCAAAATTTGTTTACTTCACCTGTACGGTATATCTATCTTTACCTTGATACAGTGATTTTTGCTCCATTTAACAGCAACTTCAGTTTATTATAAACACAAATAACTATTTAAAAAATAATCACAAATAAAAACAAAGATGATGATGTAATACGGTAGTAAGTTTAGTGCTTTCTTTCACTTACACCGGTTCATGGATTAGTTTTTCTGAGTTTTCTAAAGATGTAATCAAAGGTGTTAATGCATTCGGTGTTAGAAAAAGCTGATAATTATTGGATTTTTATAAAATTCTAAAATTAGGTAAAGTCTGTTTTTGTTTTTCATTATCACTGTAATTTCACAAAGATCAATATATGGGTGACCGCTGTGTCAGAAGTACTCGGGGACAACCAAACCTATGTCCACTTTGAACATTAAAGCAAATAACGACTTTCCCAAAGGAAATCCGTAATTATAATTACACGAAAACATGCTTTATAGCGTAACAGAACGCAGATTGATGGAGACACAGCTTGCACTCTGGTGGCTTGTTTTGAAGCGAGGAAAATTGGGTATTTGGCGCGAATAACTCGAAGCGGTTTCTTAAATGAAAACACGTGCGCCGCGGATTGAGCCGCGCTTAATTTAGAGATCAGTTATCAGCTTTGATAACCGGTGCAGATGTTTGATATCATTCAGATGACCACCTCTCATGCCGCGGTGCAGTTGAAAAATTAATTACTAATTTTAAAATCGCATGTTAGTAGCAGATTAAAAGAAGATAAGGCAATAAAAGGGTTGGGAACGTGGTCGCATGGCTCGGTTTTAACGGCGAATGGGAAATCAAAGTGAGAGAAAGAGTGAGAGAGTGAGAGACACACTGCGAGTCGTAATTGGTGACAAAAGGTAAAAATTGAACAAGCAACAGTCATACAGTTACTAATTAGGAGGAAGAGTGAGAGAGACTTTTAATTTATTGCTGCATACAACTCATGTTTTAATGAAGTTAGACAATTAACCTTTCAGCAGAAGCTGGTAGTCTAATTGAATTTTCTCAGGAGAAGAGACCCAGGAATATATTGTGAAATCCTGCAGCAGTGTCACTTGATAATTTGATAATGTGCCATCTGCAGGCAAGTAGAAGAAGTGGCAAATGGACAAAAGGAGGAGATGAAAAGAGCGAGATGAGAAAGTTAATGTATCTCTAGGAAGTTCAAACTTTAAAAATGTAGACACGCCGAGCAAATCAAATTGAACCTGGCGTTTCTGCTGTTAGAATTTTTTTTAGGAAGGATTTTTGAACAAAAAAAAGTTGTTTTTTTCGGGTAAAGCAAATTTCTAAAGGTTACTTTCAGCATTGGTTTTATTTTATTTCTAGACAATTGCTTTATAATATAACAATACAAAATACATTATTTTAAAATTATACCGTAAATTCCCATTAATTTTCTTATTATTTCTTTAGCGATGACAAAATTACACATTTTTCACATTTACCGAAAGAGGCATCGAACCATTGTCGAGTGATTTGCACTTAGGTCTTTTTTTTTTCTCTCAATTTTTCCCCCTCTCTTCGTAAAAACAAAAAAAAATAGCGAAGAAAAGTATAAATTGATTTTTCTAGATGCGAGGTATGGCCATGTAAGCAAATATTGTATAAGCAGGGGCTGGGTTGCGCATGTCGACTGTAGATTGAAGCGCAGACAGTGCTGCTATTAATATAATGTTTGTCGAAGTGGTGCAAACATTAAACTCATCTGTGCAACCGCCATATGCTTATGAAATGCCTGCAGGAATTCATAAACATATTGCAATGAGTGCTCCACTAAAGCAAACCTATAGAACGATGTTATGCCATTGCTATGCAGGACCCAATTCTGAGGATCCAATATCTTCCTCCTTATTACTATCACTGGTATATTGCAAAGAGAGACATAAAAAGCAAATGGATGGGCAAAGTCGTAATTGGAATGTTGCATTGAGTAAAGCTGCAGTTATATACAAACTTGGATTAATCTTAAGATGTGTTTAGTTGGAAAAAGGAGAGGGAAATGCGAGCAGGGGTTTGTGCACTCGTGAAATTGCCTTCTATTTATTTCTATTCAACAAGCATGTTTTCAAAATTAAGCTTTGCCTATAATTAGATTATTCAACTCAGCCTTTTTTCCCCCCTTTCCTTACCACAATACTTTACTTTTTAAAATGTTGAAACTGGAAGTGCAGCGAAACTGAATGCAAAGTGTATACAGTTTTTGTTTACGTTTTTACTGGCAGCCATTTTGCTCAGCATCAAAACATTCTATTATTACGACTTTGCACGCTGGTATTAATGAAGTAATAAACCTGAACCCCAATGAGTGTAAAATTAAAAAAACCGTTTTTTACTGCAGTAATTACAGAAATCGATGCATTTTGTCCCTTAATTAGTCAGCAAATGACATTGTGATTTTACAGGTGAATGGATAAACCATCATCTACCTAGGCACCGCTGCAAAGAAAAGAGTTGTGAAAACAAAAACATTTTTATTGTCTTTCATCTCCTTGGCCGTCAGCCAAACATCGATTAAAATATTTCTTTTTTCGCGAAATACAATCTAAGCTTAAAATCCATTGTGACTTAATGGCAGGAGTGTGTCGAAGGTGCATAACTTGCTAAAGTTTCAACTCTTCGCTATGCAAGAAAAAAATAAAATTGTAGAAACGACATTTTCTCATTCATTCACTCACTCACTTTCTCTCTCACTCACTCACTCAATCTTAATCGGAAACTTGAAATTAAAATTGGTTTTGCCCAACAGGAATTGAACGATCGAATAAATGTTACCTGTATGATTGTTTTGTTTAAAGTTGAGAATTAAATAAAAAATGGATTATTTAAATAGTTTTCTTCCCTTTTCTAGTTTAAATTAAAAAGACGTTAGCAACGTACGAGATTGCATTTGAATTGAAATGACTTTGTCAATTGGCTTCCGGTTAAAGTGAGACGGAATTTGCGTTGGGAATAAGATTTAATTTAAAAACAACTAATGCATTCCTCTTTTATTTTTCTATTTTCCTCAGCCGGTCCCTTCCCTCCAATAAGGTAGATAGAAGAAGGAAATTTGATGTTGGGTTTTTATTTACAGTCGAGTTGTTGCGGGGGGAAGTGAAAATAAATAAAAATCGGCTGGGACAGAGTGAGATCAATAAACGAAAAAGGGTCTCGAGTTTGATGAGGAAAGTCATCCTCTCGACATTAACTGCGAGAATTCTTGTTTTCACAATTTTCTTTTTGCCTCGTGCATTATTAATGAAAGAGAACATGAATGCATCCCCAGGGTTGCCTTGATTAGTTGTGAGCAAGTCGGGTTGCTGCTCACATACATTATTGATGCCTTGTGACACTGTTCTGGAATTACTAGCCCTTGTGAATTGGGATGAATTTGACAGTGGTGAACTCCGAGTTCTAACTTTAAAGAAAAATGATTGTATATTGTCTGATGTGGTGTAAGGGGTGGTGATAAGTCTGGGAGAAGCAATGGTTTTTGAATGTTAATGGCATGGAAAGGAGATGTTTGCATATCTTGCAAAATGTAAAGGAGAAATGTGCAAATGTGAAATAATATCAAAGGGCTGCTGATAAATTTTATACAATACAATTTATATATTTTAAAGGAGTAATTAGAGTTGAAATCGACTTAAAGAATGAGTGTCTTTTGCTAGTTTAGAAAAATTAAAATTTAATGGTGCTACCTGGTGGCAAAATTTATCTGAAAAGTTGATGATGAGATATTGACATTGCAATGTATTAGTTGATTTGTTAGTTATGGAATTTTCGGAATTTGTAATGGATTTTTAGAGAATTTTGGACGAATTTTTGACTTAGATATGCAAAGATTTTTTTAGAAATTTTATTGACCTGTCGGCGAAATTCTCGAGCTTTTCCGATCCATTGCGCTAGAGGGTGCGTGTTATTTGTAGGACGTAATTGTCAAGTGACTAAAAGTTTACCCACTTGTTTTCACTGCACGTAACAAGTCTGGTCATCACTTTATTTACTCCCTAATAATGCATTATTATTTTAAGAAAATACTAAAGATGTGCATTTTAAAAATATTTTGACGTCAGATGTCTTTTTGTAAAAATTTTCTAAGTGTTCTTCACAGGCATGTTCTTACAAAACAGAAAAAAAAACACCATTTATTGACAGACATTAATGTAACTTATATTTGCTTATCTGAAAATGCTTTTGGATCTATCAAGAAAAACTTGAAAAAGTATTGAGAAAAACACTTACGATGCCGTGATTGGTTACATATCCCTGTTGACGTCACAGAATCGGGAGTACTCTCAGCTGGCCCAAAAATAGAAGAAAAGGTCAGATGACATTATAAGCCATTTCGTTAAGGAATGCGCAGACAATGAGGCAATATTAAAATTGCTGAAATGCTTTGTTTTGATACCAGACGGCGAGCAATTCTATAATTGCAGTTGCGCCCGTCTGCTTTTGCAATCACTGATGACATGAGGGTTGCAGTGAGTAAACAAAGGGTGAGTGGGTCAAAGGATTAAGATGGAGTTCTCGAGCAGTCAAGCCAGAATGAGGTGCGGGCATGTGGTGCTGTGATGGGAAAACAACACATCATAGGAAGAGCACAACATGAGATGTGATTACTGCACCTTTCATGGAATAAAGACTTTATTCTGGCATTAACTTAATACATTTTACATTGTGCCCTCTATTGAGAAATAACCTCAACACTTGAACTCATTAGTTAAATAAATCAAGTAATATTTGACATTTAGATGAAATATACTGTAAGCAAAGAAGTTTAATTTTCAACTTTTTTTGTTGTTTTGGGTCTGCAGTTAAATACAAGTTGGCAGTTTCTATTTTAACTGGGTGTGCCCCTGAGTTTGCAATGATTACTCACTCTTTTCTCTCTAAATATGTTAATTAACACGCAAGAAATAAATGTTTAATCCTTTTGGATACGAGTCAAGGCACTGAACTTTATTTAAAAATATCGATCCGAGCAAAAGGCAGTCAGGAAATATCATTGTAGCCTTAAAAAGGGAAAGAATCGCGTGAATAAAAACAACTACATCACTGATACCTTTTTGAAAAAGCTTTGCGAAAGACGTGCTTTAAGTCTTTAAGAGTTTCCCAAAAGAAAAGAAAAAAAAATCAATTTCAAACTTTTTTTTCTTTTTGTTTCCTTTTTCTAATGATTACATGATAAAAATTCTGTAAAGTAGAGTGAAGTTGGATTTTGTTGAATCTAGGTTGACCTCAGTTCACTTTAGGGCCTTTGCTCTCTTTCTAAATATTTTATTAAGTTACCTAGCACACCATTTTGAGACAAATCTCTTGAGATGCTCACACCTCACATCTTGTGGAATTTTATAGTAGTTCAGAAGTGGTAGGGGCTTAGTTGCAAGGAATGGTCAGTATTTTTGTGAGTAATTACAATGGCCTCTTGTGTTTTTCATTTATTTATCAGATGGATGATTGTTTAGCTGCTTTCTTGCTGTTTGCTTTGTTTACAGCGCTATCTATTCTATTGTGAGATACAATTTTATATTACTTTTCTAATGGTTTATTATTCTTTATCTTACGTTTTAATGTGCTTGTTTATGTTTAAATATTAATTGCTTTATTGTAGAGTCTGTTTGGTTTTTAGAAAGGAAGAAGGGGCAATTGATTTTTGTTTTGTCCAGAATTTGGACTCTAGATTTGGCTTGTGTTTGGAGAATAGGGAGTGAAGGAAAGTGGCTCCATCTTGTAGCTTGTATTCAAGTTAAATTTTGTCTGCAGATTACAGCTAGTCAGATTGCACTGCCATCTGTTGGATGAGAATCAAAAGTGTTTCATGGAAATAAAACGAACGGATATGGGGTTTTAAAAAGGAGTAATGTTTAGGTTATAAAGATCTGAACAAAATATGATTATTTTTAGATTTAAATTTAAAATTTAAATTGAAAAAACAAATGTTAGACAAGTGTAATTTTTGCATTGTGCTGACTTTTGAAATTTATTTTGTTTATTTTTTGTTTTTTCGATTTTTTATTCGATTTTAAATTCGAACTAAATTATCAAATGCAGTGGGATTCGTTTATAACGTTTCTCTAGGGACCAACTTGAGAATGACGTTATAACTGTGTTTACACTATATCCCAGTATGTGCTTATAACGCTTATACTGCCAGGAAAAAAATGTTACGTTATATCAGAGCGAGTACATTACTCACGGGTTTCACTGCATTGGATAAAAATTGTATAATATTCCATTTTTTTAATACTATGAGTATTGGTCAATTACAGAGCATACGTACCTGTTATATCACTTTAACTTTGCAGTGAAGCCTCAGATTAAGAGTACTATTTTTTAATAGACTCGGTGAAATTTTTTTCAGAACATATTTTATATGAGAAATTTGACCACTGGAATATAGATCTTTACTTCTAAAAATATCTTGCAAAATTTTCCACTTTTTGCTTCCTGAGTAGGAGTCCAAAAAGCACTTTATACCGTTTCTGCCCTTTTTCAAGCTCCACTTTGCTAATTTAGCCCTTCAGTACAACCTGCACATCCCCAATCTACTGTGTTGCTCTCACAAATAGACTGTTCTACATAGTTGCTGAGACCTAGTGCCCTCTACAATTGGCTCGCACCCATCACTAATTAGAAACGCAAGAAATAACTAATAGGATAATGATAATGGAATATACGGATATAGAATATTAAGATGACAGGGAAGAAATTCTTCTACCAAAATTCAATTTTGTCGTCCTCATTTATGCATGACTTCATATTCATTTTCATCATAAAGTTTTAATTGAAAAAATTATAAAAAAAAATATAAACGCGAAGATAGTGATGCGTGTATCGTGGAGAAAGTTGAAAAGGAAGACTATTTCAACTTCATTTCCAGAATGATTGTCGTCTACTCGGTAATTCGTTTAAAACAATTTCTTGAAGTGGAAAAGCCCGTTTTGTTAGTTGCAAATTAAGCTCGTGACTAATTATTTGAGTGCATTAATGCCACTCTGCATACGAGTTGGGATCCTTTTAGAGAGAGACTGACTTTCACAGGACTAATTGGCTTTTGTTTTTATTCACGTCAACACACGAAAATGAAGTTTGACAGTTATTGAACTCATTCCCCACAAGACAACTTGTCGTGCAAAGACAATCAATTAATTTAAGAAACAAATAACATGCAGTTGGAAATAAATAATTTCTGGAATTCATATCCGTTTTTCTCTGACTTTTTTTTTTTGTTTCTTTAATTAGGATTTAAGAGCTTCTTATCCAGATGCATAAATTGGGATTTATTGAGGTGTCAATTTGCACGGAATAAATCATTGTCACATGCGAATTAGGGAACCTTATAATATGTTGTTTGTCCATTGTAATCCTCAGATGAGGATATAATTTATCACTTTCGAGGACACTATTGAATTTGCATGACAAAGAGATACATTGTTGGTGGCTTCGCTAAAGAAAATTTGCATAAAAAAGATCCTCATGGGAATGGGATTGCTTTGAAAGGTGTTGACATTTTATTTATAACCCTTTATTTTTGAATGGAGGAAAAAATATTTTTTAGAAGTTTTGTGAGCAATTAATTAAATTTTCTTTTATTTTTAGAATTCACATCTACGGGGGTGGTTAAAGAAGAGAACTACAGAACTGTAAGTAAAAATTTAAATGTTTTAAATTTTAGTTAGCAGATTAGTTATGTTACATTAATGGGGTCAAGTGAAATATTAAAAATAGACATTTTTTAATGTCTCCAATATGAATTTATATTTTTCGTTCTTGATTAATGACTTACTTGGTATTGGATTTTTAAGAGCTGGGGGAACTTTTACAAATTGTCACCAGATGGCCTCAATTGACTCGCATTTAATATCACAAAAATAGCGCCATATTACGACCAACATAAAATATATTTACTTTGTTTAAATAATTAACAAGATCTAAGATAATTATCTCAGATAAAGTTCTAATTAATCGGAAATATATAAAATCAAATCCTTGCTGGGCAGCCTCCCACGCCACTTTCCCCCCTCTTCTTGATCAAGTGCAGTGAGTATCCGCACTTGCTAATAATCCCCATATATCTCCAGTAATGAGTCGACTTCGGCTTTTCCCCCTGGTGTTAACACGACGAGGTGTGGCGAACAGCTCCTACAACACCCAATCAATACGATCCATCTTGCGGGGAAATGAAGAAACTCCCCTGCGCCGAAGTTGCAGCTCGGCTCTGGCTTGCGGTGGCGATGCCGAAAACCGCACGCGGTTTCTAACTACGGCCCGATGCCTATTCCCAGCCGTAATTCGTGCAAACGAGATCCAGCGTCGACTGGGGCCGCCAAGACGGCGAGGGGCTGCATGCAAATCGCGCGCCGCGTCACCGCCGCCTGACGTCAGCAGCGTCACGTGACGCGCGCTGGCGAGGGGTGCACGAGGCGAACAACCTGAGAACGAGAGTAGGGTGCTGCTGTGCAGCCGGCAAACTTGGGCGCGGATCCAGTGCCGTGTTTTGATGAGTGGTGTTTGACCCGCTTTGCTCTGATCGCAGTGCGCGGTTTTTTTGCCCGCTCTCGCTCCGGATGGATTAATGCAGAGATAATGAGTGGTTTCGGTTTCCGAATCGACCGCTAGTGTGATTATCAGTTTGTTTCGTTTCTGCTCCGTCTCGTATCACTCTTTCTCTCCAATGTGTGGTAGCGTGTATCGCAGTCCGAGCATCATCCTCGTCATCTCGCCTGACTCGCTGTGTTTTTTTACAAGTGCAAGTTATTCTGTTTGATTTCTTTTCGTTTTGTTTACCATGAGAGTTGACGATCAAACGTGTCGGGTGCTTTGCGGATTATTTCTGCAAATTAGCTTGATCTGCTCGATAGTAGCTCAAGTCAACACAGGTAAGCAAAATAAAAATATTTTTGCATTTTCAAGGTAAATAAAAGATGTTTGTACTGCAAGGTTAAATTCACAACTTGACATGAAACGTGGCTTAAGTGGCTTAAGTTGGATCATTGTAGGTGATTGTAGCAGTGAAATACTCGGAGAATTTTGCCGTGTTTGTGTTTTAAAAATACTTTTGCTCTTGTGCCATGTTTGGACGAGTCTTAGTGAACAATAGAAGTTGATTTATAATTGAATTGAAAATAGATGGTGCTTTAAAGCATAACACGCTTAAGTAATTTTTTTTGGTGGAGGAATGGAAACTATTTTTTTTTAATATTATTAGTTGAGGGTGAGAGAGGGATGATGGGCTTGAAAGGGCTGTTAATCAC
>JAQFZP010002876.1:0-11998 GCA_034695745.1 Geophilus truncorum | reverse complement strand
CCTATGAGAAGTGAGAACAATGGCAGTTCCCGTATTATTCGACTCTTTCACCATGTTCCATATTTTCCTTCTCGCTCCCGGATCCACTCCCGTTGTCGGTTCGTCGAGAAACACCACTTCCGGTCCCCCGAAAAACGCCAACGCCGCGCTCAATTTCCTCTTGTTTCCACCACTGACAAACAAAAAACAATTTCGACTATTTTTCTTATTTATTTTTAATTATTTTCATACCTATAAGCGATGGTTAATTTATCCTTGTGTTCGAGCAAATCGAAATCACTTATGCTTTTAATCACTGCATTTTCCACTTGCTGCCGATCGATGCCGTGCAAATTTGCAAAAACTGTTAGAATTTGTTTTCCGGTTAAATGTTCGATAAGTGCATCGATTTGCGGACAATATCCGATACTGGAGAAATACTGAAAAAAAAAATTAAATAATAAGAAACAAATAATAAATAAATATATAAATACAGTCAACTCCCTCATAACCGGACATACTGATATCCGGCCAGCTCTCTTATCTGGCCAAAAGTTTCGGCTTTTTTTTAATGTCTCTACCCACTAAATACTCTCTCTTTCCCGGCCAGCTCTCATATCCGGCCACTTTTTCCATTCCCGCCATATGTCCGGATATGAGGGAGTTGACTGTATATAACTATACATATTTCTTTCGTACATTTGATTTGTTCTTCGTAATGCTGAAATTACGAACAAAAGCGTCACCGGAGTCGATGAGAAGATCTCCTGTGAGTTGTCTAAATGTTGTCGTCTTTCCTGCGCCGTTGATCCCGAGTAGACCGAAACAAGATCCGTTTTCCACCCCGAAATTCAACCCACAAACCGCCGGAAAATTCCGGAAACTTTTCGTCAAATTACGAACTAGTAGATAATCACTACAATTTGCTCCTGTAATTGAAAAATTAGGAAAAATTAGGAAAAATCCGTCAACTTTCAAAAACATATACTGTACCTCTCTGCGCAGAAGCGATGCGCACTCGGTCTCTTTCCGCAATGACGTCACTGTCAATTGCGTCGATGGTAGTGATGCTTCTATTCTTTCCGCTTTTCGTGAACATTTGATTTATCGAGTGTCGAATGATATAAAAAGTAGGACTTTCGATGAAAAATAGGATAAATAGATAAATAAAGCCAATTATAGCAAGACTGACCAATTCTTGGCTCATTCCCTTAAATTCCCATTCCCATCCGAAAAACGAACTTTTTTTAAAACAATCGTCGCCACAAACTGAAACTAAAAAAAAAAAAAAAAAAATTAAAAAAAAAAAAAAAAAATTATTTTTTATTTTATTTTTTAAATTTTACCTGGACAACATCTTACGATTGCGCGTAACGGTGGCTGTTTTTCGCACTGGATCTTGAGCATGTTCGGATCCACGTCACATATTAAATTCATATTGGCTAAATACACGATTTTCATCAAAGCCACTGTTCCCGCGAAATTTGAAACGGGTGCGAGCACCACCACCCACCCGCCTAAATTCTGTGCGAAATGCCATAAGCCTAAAATCAGACCGATCGCGATATTAATTACTGCGATCAGAACGAAACCGGTCGCGGGTGTGTCGAACACAAACGAGGCTAAATACGATGTGGGAATCGAAGCCCAGTAGTAAAAAATAAGAAGTAAAAATATAATTCCTGTAAAAAAAATTAAATTAAAGAATAATTCAAAAAATGCCAATAGATGGCGCTCACCGCAAGTTTCGGCGTTGAAAATCTGAGTTTTATCGAAAATTCCTACAAACAAAACAGCAACGGCGCAAGAAATCAAAGAAATTACAAAATCGCATAAAAAAGACGTAAACCAAAACAAAATTCCACTGACTCCCGTCATAAACTGGACGTGTTTGCATTTGGTCACTCGCTCGTGGATCGGAAACACGATAAACGACGCGTTTAAAATGCAAAGTCCGAGCGGTACAAGAACGCCCATCATCATCGATAATCCTCCTCCCGTGTTTTCTCTACCGGTACTCGTTTTATCACGTTCATCTTCGTCTTTCAATGGCTCGTTGCTGACATCCATCGAAATCTTGGAATTGTTCGTTTCGTACTTCAAAATAGCGTCGTAAACCAAATTAAGCGCCGTCGGCATCGTGTGACGGAAGAAATCGTTGAACCAAATCCGAATTTCGAACTTAATTCCGTAAGTCGAATTCGTCGAAACAAATTCCGCACCTGTCAGAAGTTTATCTCGAAAAACGATGAACTCCGTTTTCCCCATTTGCTCCATGTATGATTCGGGATTAGTGACGTCATCGAAAGAACACTTTTTTTGAAAACTGTTTTCGTATTCTTTTGTTATTATCGCCGAATCTGTGTCGGATTCGTGATGCGCGAAAGCTTTGCATTGTTTGTAGTGAGTCAAATCGAGGTTGATTTCCGATTGTTTGTTTTCTATGCTTTCCAATTCCAATGTTCCGTTATTAATTGCGGCAAACATCGAAAATGTGAGTAAAGGAATTAATATTTGAATTCCCAGAATTCCCCATCGATTTCGGGTGTAGTAAAAACGTTTTAGCAACAAACCATAAAATTGTTGCAGTTTTAAAGCAATTCCTGTGTTTTTCCGAGCAACTTCGATTCGATCTAAAAAAATAGAACAAAAAAATTAATTTGTTTTTCTGATTTTTCCGAATTTTAAAATTTTTTTTTATTAAAATTAAACCTTTTGGTTGTATAATGAGAGTTGTTGATTTTCTTTCGATTTCTTCGGGAGTTTCGATTTCTTCGACTTGTTCGACAGATTCACCAACTCTGAGATAATTTTTTTTTTTTTAATTATTTTCAAAACTTTTTTAAATTTCTTTTTTTAAATTTTTATACTTTAAAAACACTTCTTCCATCGTTGTCACTGACAATCCGAACGATCTGATTCCCAAACTGACAGAGTTATTTTCCAAATTTTCAAAAAGCGCTGGGAAAAGCGTCGTTTCGCCGAGCGTTTCGCTCGATGGTAAATTAAAGGTCAACTCCGATTCGTTCGCCGATTCCAAAATGGCGGTAGTCACGTGACTTGTTATCATATTGCCTATTTCAGTCGATCGCGCCTCACTGTCCAAACTCAATGTTAGATGATAACCAGCACCTAAATTATAAAAAATTAATTTTAGTTTTATAAAATTTTTTATTTATTATAAATGACGACCATATTGTTTTTTCAAAAACATGGCAGATCCGCAACACTCGACTCGTCCGTTGGCCATGATGGCGATTCGATCCCCTAAATAATCGGCTTCTTCCATGAAGTGAGTGCTCAATAAAATACATCTTCCGGTTCTGTATTCTTGTAATAAATCCCAGATTTCTCTTCGCGCTTCCGGGTCCATACCGGAAGTCGGTTCGTCTAACATCACAACCTGAAATATTAAAAAAAAAAAAAAAAATTACATTATAAAACAGTTTAGAAATTGTAAATATAATTTGAATTACTTTTGGTCGACCAATCAACGCAATTCCCAAATTCAACTTCCGTTTCATTCCTCCCGAAAGATTCACTGCGAATGTATTTCTCTTATCCAGAATCTGCAACTTTTGCATTAGATCGTGAATTTCTTTCATCAACTCTACGTTTGAGTTTATTTTCAACTACCGATATAAAATTTTAAAAAAATAAACGTCATTTCCGGTTTCATTTAAAAATTTAAAAATTACTTTTCCGAAAAACTTCAAATGTTCTTCGACGGTCAGTTGGTCAAACAACATGTTGTGCTGCGGACAAAGTCCCAAATTCTTCCTCGCCTCGTCGATTTCGGTGCGAATGTCGTATCCGTTGACGTAAGCGGTTCCCATTGACGGCGGAAACATTCCGGTCAAGATGGACATTGTTGTGGTTTTGCCGGCGCCGTTGTGTCCGAGCAACGCCGTGATTTGTCCTTCGTACATGTTCAAACTCAAGTTGTTAACGGCCATCACTCCCGATCTGAAACCGTAAGCCTGAAACCGGAAGTAGAAATAATTTCGCTGTATATTCCAATTTATTTCGGATTTTTACTTTGGATAAATTCTTAATCGCGATGCACGGCGATAATCCGACGGGTTCTTCTTCGAATTTATCCCTGTTCTGCATCTCGATAATGTTTTCATGATCGACGGCTTTTGCACGAGTCCAATAAGATTTCTGTGCGAAAAATAAAAAATGTCATTAATTTATGTATTAAAAAATTAAAAAAAAAATGTTTTAAATTTGATTTTGATGAATTACAGTGAACGGGAAATAGAATGGTTTTGGTACTCCGTACGCTCCCGGTAGTACGTTGTCGATGTACCAAGTTAGAAAAAGATGTAAAAATATACTGGCGATCATCATGAGGAGAACTTGACTCATCGACATGTTGTCGCCTGGTGTTGGTTCGCTTAAATTCCGCCATTGAATGCCCTCGTCTGAAATTTAAAATTTTTTATTTAATTATTTATTTATTTATTTATTGTTTACTTCGAAATTCGTATCCCTCGATGATTACCATTGCCCACGCAATTGCCAAATTTGGATATAAACAAAGATACATTTTCAATAAAACTGAGATTTTGCGGTATTTTTCGAGAAGAGCGTAATAAGGTCCGGCAAAGAGAATAATCCATACTAAAAGAGTGACACCTGCCGCCAAAGTGGCTAAATAAATAAATAGAAAAGATGAATTTAGTATAGAAAAAAATTTACAAGTTTAAAAAAAAAATTGCGCCATCTATTGTCAAAACAAAAAGTTTTAAAGAGTTTTTAAATTTCGACACTAGTAGGGGCGAAACTGACGTTTGCTAAATAAAGATGAAAGAAAGAAACAGAAGCAAATGGTGCTCGCGATGTAAAGTAAGAAAATGAAGTAAATCAACTCGGGAGCTGAGTTTGCTAAAACCGGAAGCGCAGATCCCGACGGAACGGAAATGAAAATAACCAACAACATGGCGCTCAACGCCATTATGATGAACGTGGACACGAACCAACCGAAACTCTGGATCCAAGATTCGATTCCCATTAATTTCATTAATTCCTAAATATAAAAAAAAATACAAAAATTAAATTTTTTTTAAAAAAGCGCCATCTACTGTCGAAATTTGTAATTTTTTTTAATTTCGACACTAAAAAGAGTAAACTTTAACCTTTATTCCAATTTCTTTTTCTCTCACGATGCGACGAACGGTAATTGGAACGGTGAACATAAAACTCAACGTTATTAAAAGTGGTATGAAGGTTGTTACTACAGCGTGTTCCTTGCCAACGAAGTACGGAGGAAACGGAAACGGTTCAGCTGTTATCTATTAAAAAAAATTATATTTAAATTATAAAAAATAAGAAATTTAAAATAAATGTACTTGTTTAATAATTTCCTATACCTGATAATTTTTCATCAAATCCGTTTTGTTGCTCTTCTTCTCTATAAATCGCATCTCAATCGCATATTGTAAAATTAAGAATTGACTGGTAAACCTATACATCGCTTTAAAAAATAAATAAAATTAATTCGAAATTTTGACACCAGATAGCGAAATTCAGCATTTTAATTCTAGTTCATACCATTTCCATTAGGTAGCCCTGTAGGGAAACCATCATTTTTGATTTTATCCGTGCGAAAATCGCCATCGTGCAATCGAATTTTATATTTCAACTTTTCCTCGAACAAATCCTCGTTTTCTAACAACCCTTCGAAAACAATGGCTCCAAAAACATCAGAAGTACCATAAGTCGTTTCCTTCGTTCTTAGATCGATATCAGATTTATTTTCAACACCCTCGAAGTCCACTAAAAAAAAAAAAAAAAAAAATTATATTATTAAAAAAAAATATATAAATATATAAATAAATACCACATAGAAATTGATGTACATGAACGAGTAAATCCTTCGCTATTGTTGTATTCGGATAATAAAGAAGAAAGTCATTTCTATTTCCCCATCTACTTACATCACAGGGGGAAGACCTCGGGGTAAACTCATACTTAGTCGAATACGTCACGTTTTCCACATAAACATTTTGTCGGGGTCTTTCGTTACCCTGGATCACGAACAAGACAATTGCAAACAATGCCGGAAATCCGATTTCAAACGCAGTCATGATGTAATGCCGGCGTCTGAACAACCAATTCTTCCATAGAATTAAACCTAGTTTCTTGCACACATCCATTTTCATAATGATAACCTTTCTAGATAAAAAAAAAAAAAAGAGAAAAATTATAATGTAAAATTCAGTTTGTTTCATTGTTGTTTACCTGATGATTGAAACTGGAATTGGTTTTGTGTATTAAGAAGTGAAGAAAAACTCGATTTAAGGTTGAATTTATATCCAATTTTGATTCATAAAAGATACCGTACTCGAAATTTTGTAACAGCTCTGATATCGATATCGTTATCGTTATTTAAACAGACAAAAATCCTGCAGCCACTCCGCTGGTTGTCACAGAAATCAAGCTGTTAGTTATTATTATATTCTACATAGATAAACTCATATTGAAATAACGAATTTAATTGTTTAAATGACGATAGCGATATCGATATTGATATCGGAGTTGTTTCATATAATCTCTCTATTGCATTAATTTTCTACAATGTTAAAACTATTTTTTTTTTTAATTTTAAAATAACATTTTTTGTTAATAAAAAGTTGAGTTGAACCCCTTTATAGCGTCATTCTTCTGACCGGGTAAAAAATGACGCTATATCGGGGTTCATTGTTACAAGAGAAATGATTCTTCAAAGTCATGTTTTTAATTAAAATATTTTTAATATTTATTTGAGCATTTTTTAAATTAAATTTAACAAAATATTATTCCTGCCGGTAGCGACACCTGGTGGTAATTTGAGCAACAAAATAATACAATTTTTTGCAATTTTTTACGAAAATATTAAAAATCCATACAATAAATGTGATTTAGTTTCAATTTAATAAAGTTTCATTCACCGCCTGTTGATAAATTCATGAAACAAATTTCTAAACTTATAATAAATGATGAAAATAAAATAGTTTCTTCAAAAACATGGCGGATCCGCAACATTCCAGTTGACCAGTACCAGTGGCCATGATAGCGATTCGGTAGCCCAAAACAATCGGTTTCTACTATAGAGTGAGTGCTCAATAAAATGCATCTTCCGGTTCGAATGTCTTTGAGAAGACATACCGGAAGTGGGTTCGTCCAATATCACAGTCGGGAAAATGATCTCGAGTCGAGCGTCGTTATTGTGTAATGCCGACGTCGAATTAACCAATTTTTCCACGAGATTAGTCTTATTTTCATCTTATTTTCGTCCAATTTGCTATTTTACTGCGATTTTTTCTGCTACAATGAGAAGAGAAATCGATGCTGTCGCCGTCTATTTCCAGTTGAAAACATTTACTTGTAACTATTAGCAATAGATGGCGCTGACTTTAAGTGTAATTTACCATACCAGAAGTACAAATAACTTTCCAGTAATTCGGTTTTTCAACTGTTGCGCCTTCGAAAGAGACTTTCTAGATTAAGATTAGGTTTAAATTTCTATATTTTAACTTATATTTAAACCATTCATATGTTTCTAATTAAGCCTATATTTTGTTTCTAGTTTAAGCCTTTTAGTATATGATCATTCTCATGTCATGCTGCCTTTATTGATATATCATCATTGTTGATTGTTACTCACAATGATGTTATGGTATTGTTGTAAGGTTTCTTTGCAACTGAAATGTCATTATTAAATCAGTAAAGCATCAGCTTTGCTCTAGGTAACACATCTTTCTTTATTCTCTCTCTTTTGGCTTTTTCTTCTTCTTCTTCTTCTTCTTCTTTTTTTTCACTGTACTAGCACTAACATTAGCCCTAACTTAGGAATTTAGCTTTTTGATCTCTGGCACTTGGGCCTAACCTGGCTTTCCAGCTCTAAGTAACACCTCTTTCACTTTCTCTTTTTTTTATCTCTGTTTCTCTCTGCTGATAATAATTCGCAATGTAAGTTAACTTGAGTCATGAAAAAGTTGAAAAGTTGTTGTGTGTATTTCAATTTAATTGTGTATTTTTCTTTTACTTCTAAAGAACGAGAACTACTTCTAATACTGTTTCTGGTGGTAAAATGTGATGGCCAGAACCGTTTATAAAAATCTGACCATTGGTATCAACTTTTCACCATATTACTGGTGAAGTTTATAGGTAGTTCATGTACGGTAGTATATGTAATGTATAACAAATCAAATTGTCCTACTCGTACTATAACCGAAACCCAAAACCAAAATTTAAAAAATATTTTTTTATAAGGAAACATGAAATACTTACACAAAAATATTATTTATTTTTTAATTTTAATTTTAATTTTAATTTTAATTTTAATTTTAATTTTAATTTTAATATAACACAAGAAAAAACATTAAAACATACAAGAAAAAACATGTTGAAAACCAAAAAACCCTTGGTAAACCAGAATCCTCTAGTAATAGGTACGGGCCATTTCTACCACGGAATAGTGCATTCTTGAACTATGCCATGCTCCTTCAAAAACTTCTTGAACTCATTAGACTGGAACTCTCCACCATTATCTACCTGAACTCGCTTAATGGTACAGCAGCTTGAAGTTTGAACAAACCAAAAGACTCGAAAGTATCGCTCTTCTTCACCATAAAACAAACAAAAATCTTTCTTGTAGCATCATCGACTTTACCTGCTTGTTACTTTTAAGCATTTTGTATCCATACACTTGAATACTGTTGCATTTGTGTTTGTTATTATGCAATGAAATCCTCAATGCGGACACAGGTTTCCCTTTTACTATTACCTCTCTCTCTCTCTTTCTTTGTTTCTCTCTCTTTGGTGTTTCTTTGAATTTTAGTTATTTCTTAGCTACTGTAGCGGACTGATTGTTTATTATAATGATGATAATGTTAAGGTTTATTTTTTACATTGCTATATTGTTGTTTTCAGTCTAATGTTCTGATTAAAGTGTCTATGTGTTTCTCTACTCTGCTGGCCTATTCTCTACATTTTTGGTGCCGAAACCCGGGACGTGGATTTGGATTCTCCAAACCTTCATAGCTCATAGTAGACAAAGTCCCAGGACGTGGATTTGGATTCTCCAAACCTTCATAACTCATAGTAGACAAAGTCCCACTCCTTAAAGTAAAAAAATAAATGAAAAAGTTATTTAAAAGATATTTCAATTTAATTGTATAAAAATATCAATTCTAGTTTCTTTAGCTTGAAAAAATAAAATTTTTGAATGACGAAAAAAATGAAAAAAAAATACCTAAAGAGTTAAAAAATAGTCATTTTGAGTGTTTTAAATAATGAAAAAATTGCCAATAATTAGTACAAATAAATATAAATAACGAAAAATTATATTTATAAGACTGTAATTGTCCTGCTTTTATTATCGAAACTCAAAACCGAACATAGAAAACATGAAATATTTACATAAAAATGTTAGTTATTATATATACAAGAAAAACAAACATCAAAAACATTTTATATAACAACAGCTATATTTTGGAGCCCAGTTAACGGCGCTCCAGACATGCGATGCAAGATATTGAAAGTCGAAACAATCATCCTCTTTCCTAAAGTCGCCACCAGATGTCCACTGCTCGGCGGCAACCGCGATGGCATTGTTTCGCTCATCATTCCTTTTTAACAGAATGAATAAAACTTCCTAATAAAAAATTAAACTTTTCACTTTATATCACATACCTGTCCACTTCATGACACCGGAAACTGAAGACACGAGTTGGCGACGCATCGACCGCATGCGGCGCACTAATAAACGTGGTTTTGAGTAATCTTGAAGAGAAAAAACGCAAAGTTTTTGTCAATTAATGCGTTTATTACTATATTAAGTTACATTTTAAAAGTTACAGTTACAAATTATCGATTTTTTTACTCCTTACCATACAAAAAATCACTCATAAGATCGTTAACTGGATGAATGGCGTCTTGTTGCACCCAATGACTAGCTTTTGGAACTAATTTTAAGGTGAAATTCTCCACGTAACGTGACGACATTTCGGCCATTTTTACGTGAAGTGCGAGATCATTATCGCCCCAGATCAGCAAAACGGGAACATCAAAGATTTTGTCTTTGCTTTTCGTGGATTTGCCGTTTGTTGACGCGAACAAACTGTTACTTGATGTAAAGAGGTTCCGGTAGTAGTTAATAGGTGGCGTTAGTGCACCTAGATATTAAAATTTTATTTATCAGTTTTTGATATAAATTTCCTTATAACGAATTTTTAATTACCCGCTTTTTGAAATGTGTATTTAAAGGCTTCGATGTCGTCGTTTGTGACGGTCAACACATTGTTGAATATCTTTTCAAACATTTGTAAATCTTGCAATCGTATGAATTTTTCAGGAAGAATTGGCAGTTGAAATGCAAACATGTACCTAAATATAGAAAAGTCAACGCCATCCATTGGCGGAAATCTGAACCATCTCATTTCACAACAAAAACACCGAAAAATCTTACCACGACATTAAAAACTGACGAAAACTGTTTCTAAGATGAAGTCTGAAAGCAGTTGGATGCGGACAATTCATAATTATGAGTTTATCCACCAAATCCGGGTATTGTATTGTGAATTGCCACGAGATGGCGCCGCCCCAATCGTGAGCGACTAAGATACAAGATGTTTTTCCCAATCCGGTGACAATTTGGCGCAAATCCTCCACTAATTTGTTCATTTCGTACGCAGATTTGCCGCTAGGTTTGTCCGATTCGCCGTAACCGCGTAAATCGATGGATACAACCCTAAAATTTAAAAATTTTAAGATTTAATAAAAAATTAATTAAAAATAAAAAATTATTATTTTTACCAATGCGTTTGTTTGAATTCCTTCATTTGGTGGCGCCACGAATACCAAAATTCCGGAAATCCATGAACAAATAACATCAACGGTTTGTTTTTATCTCCTGCTTCGACGTAGTGAATATTAACATCCTAAAAAAGTTATAAAAATTAATAAAAGTTGAATAAAATTATAATTTACACCAAACACAAAACGCCATCTATTGACAAAAGTTTTTATCAAATTTACATTTCCATGAAATTTCTTCAATAAAAAAAAATTATTTCAGCTACTACCGAATTTCGCCACCAGACGTCAAGGCTCTTCAGCAAACATAAGAGTATTTTTTCTTAAAATTGATAATATTTACACTTTTATCTTCATGATGATAAGACATAAAACAAATGCCAATCAACTTCAAAATATAAAAAGTAAAAAATTATTTTAAAAAAAATTTTAAAAAAATATGACGCAATCTTAAGATTTTATTCAATTGATAGTTAAAACTTAATTTATTCTCGGTTATCTCAATGTCTGAAGAACATTGAACGTCTAATTGGATTTTTTTCACACTTTTTTTTTTTATATATAATTTTAATTTATAAATTTTTTAATAAAATTTTTAAATTTCTCACCTTAAGTTTAATGAAATTGTGAGTTCCATGTTGTGGGTCCGTGAGACACTGTGGGGGCACCGGACGTAATTTCACTTCAAATATCTTTGTACCATAGAAAAGTGTCTTAAATAAAACCATCACTAAGCAACAGGAAGCGTAAAAACAAGCGACGGTGTAAACGAAGAGCGACGTGAGTAATTTCTTAACGAGACCGGCCATTTTGAAATGTTGTTGTTGTTCAGTGGTTGATGCGATATTTGGTTCAGGTAAAGTACTTATGAAATGATTTCTTTATCCTCGAGTTCTGTCATGATAATTTTACGGGACGAAGTTCGTGTGTCGTGTGTGATGATCAGCTGGTATTGGGTGGAACGTGGAGTTCAAGGAAAATCTGGTGGTGGTGGCGCCATCTACTGATGATTATTTACACTTTTTCTCGTTTAAAGCTTCAAAAAATTGGTAAAAATTTACTAAACTGTCAGAAAAATAATTTTACTTGATATTTTCTTACGTTTAATTTAAAAAATCAACTGTTTTAATATTAAAAATTAAAAATTAAAAATTAAACACAAAAAGTCGTTCTCACTACAGCGCATTACCGGAAGTAAGCGTAAATCATCTGCTAT
>JAQFZP010002875.1:0-12000 GCA_034695745.1 Geophilus truncorum | reverse complement strand
ACCACACGCATGCGTATAATGACGTAAACCCACGATTAGTCATAATGGCGGACGATAGTGGGAAAATAATGCTGGTTCTTTGTGGTCCGCGGCTTCAATAGGCGTAATCATCGTCTTTTTTTAGTAATACGAGTCAAGTATGCCTCCGAAGTCTTCCAGAAAGGTCGTAGGAATTATTATACGAAGTCGTAAGAACATCAAGGAAGGAGTAGTGGTGAGTTTAATGTCGCAACCAAACACAAGACCTTCTTCCTTCCCTCGTTATTCAATACTGCGCTTATTTGCTTCGTTTAAACACCAAACATATTAATTAATCACCCTATATCACATCACAACACCTTCAAAATATCATTTAACTTCGTTTTCAACCGTTGACAACCCTTTTTTTAATATTTCATTTTTCCATCTCAAAAAACAAAAAATAATTTTTTTTTTTTTTATAGTTTTCTAAAAAACAAAAAGTGAAATTTTCAAAAAAAAATATTTTCAAAAATATTTCACAGTTATTAATTTCTGATTTTCATTGACCTGTTTACATAACCTTGAAATTTCCAATTTTTTTATTTCATTTTTTTTTCCAACTATTGAATTTTGAATTGGAAAAGGAAGTGTATAACAACAAATTTTCTAGAAAACAACCAATTTCCCTTCCTTTTATATAAAAACATGATTTTTAAAATACATTATGTTGCTTCTACTTTACTGTCAGCTGTTTTCCACTTGTTAGTTTCGATTAAAATTTTTAGGATTAGTTGCATTAATGAAAGTTAAAATTAACTGGAGTTTAACCAATGTTAAAAGTATTATCTAATTTTAATCTTTGTCAATCTAAGTCGATGTAGGTTACGTTACATAAAATTTATTTTTTACCAAATTTTTCCATATTTTAATCTCTTACTTAAAGGTGTTGAATGTTGATTTTAGCAACACGGTAACTAATTTTCCCCTTAATTTTGTTAAAATAAAATCAAAAATATTTTTCCATTCACTTATATAACAATATTAACTCTAGAAATTAGTTAAATTCCAATTTTATCCCCATTTTATTGCTTTGTTTTGCTTTTTCATGTGCATTGCATGTCACACAGCAACTGAGACTGGAGATCTATAAGTCTTTTGGCTCAACTGATCAATAAGGAGCAATTGACACACTTTTTCAGTGCAGGGGGAGTTAAAAGTTGTCAATAAAAACAACTGCATTAAGCTAAAAATACTGCAACTATAATATCAATTTCTAGCAGCACAAACACCTGGGGAAAATTCAAGTTGCATGACAGCTGTCTGCCAGCTCCATGATTATTAAGCCTAAACTCACTTACCTGTACTTATACAGTGCAGTGGCTGTAATTAAATTTTATTGATGATTCAGTTTGATCCTGGTTTTGATTTATTTTTCTGTGGTTTTCTCATTACAGAGCTCAGGAATAGGTGAACCTAGTCTCTACCATGCTTTGGTGGTTATATTTTTGGAATTTTTCGCATGGGGGCTGCTTACAACCCCCATGATTACAGTAAGTTTGGCACAGTTTGAGGTTGAACTTTGATGTGGTGAATTCTGGATGTTTTGAAATGTTTATTTCATTTATTTAATATAATGGAGTTTTTATTTTGAAAAATAAAATTTTTTGCTGTTTGAAATTAAAGATTAATTTTTTTGTGGTGGAACTTTTTAATGAATGTCTTGAGTAATTTTTCTGAAAATTATGTGAAATAATTTTTGGGGGGTTTTAATGTTATTTTAATTGGATTAAAATACAGTTGGTGGGTTTGTTTATTTTTAGACTTGTGTAAATCAAGTTAAAACTGATGTAAATTTACATTTGCAAAATTTTGAGTGTAATTTTCTTTCAAGCTAGATCGAGAAAAATGGTCAATTTACACAACACAATTGTTTTGTATATGATTTTACGCTTGTGTAAATAATAACGAACCCATTTAGTATGTGAGTTTATTATTATTTGGATTTGTGTAAAGTCTTGGGTGAAATTGTTATTTTTTTTAAATTTTATTTGAGTGAAAATGACTAAAAAATTTGTAAATCTAAATTTAAAAAATAAACACTCCAATTTGGAAAAATTGATTGAGATTTATAACATCTCAAACAATGCAATTATCTAATCTGTTGTTTTATGTGCTTCAGATGCTTTTCTATTTATCCAAGTGGTGTCTGGATTTGATGATGTTTACTGTAATTCTAAATTTATCTTTATGTTTTAGTTAATTATTAATTAAAATTAGTTTAGAGTAATTTGTACTCACTTAAAAATCAAAGTGTTCATATTTAATTCATACTGTATATTGGTATTTATGTTAATGAATACAGCTGAAAGTTAATTTTAATTATTTTTCTGATTTGTTAATAATTATATCAAAGTTCAACCTTAAATTTTATTTTATTTTTTAAAAAACATACTGTTAAATTAATTTTTTGTTTATTTTTTAGGTATTGAATGAAACTTTTCCAAATCACACATTTTTAATGAATGGTCTTATAGTAGGAATAAAGGTAGTATGTTTGTCATTTTTAAGTCATTTTTAATAATAATAATGTTTTGACTCAATATTTTGTAAATATAAAAATATTGACAACTTAATTTAAATTTTTAAATACTAAAAAATCCTTGCTGTTTTTATTGAAGTTGAAATTAGATATCTCATATTTTTATCTTATATTTTATTGGAATTTAATTCATTTGGCTTCTCTTGGCCTGTTGCAATTTATTGAATTGAGAAATTAAGTTTTTAATTTTTGAAAAAAAAAAAATTTCAAAAATAGAGACTCAACTTTTATCTCAAATCCCAAATTTTATCCTTAACTTCAAACCCTTTAACTGCAAAATTTTATCAGTTGCAAGAAACCATACTTCACTGACTCCCAGTTATTTACAATGGGGAAATAAACTCAAAGTCATGCTTCATAATGACTCGGAAACCAATCCCAAAACTTATTTATATCTCAGATATATTTTTTCCCTGAATTAAAACTTGATTCCAAAGACCAAACAACCAAACCCATTAAAACTTTTTTAATCACAAAATATGACAAGGTTACCATGGTGACCTCTCAATTTCCCAGAACCACTGATTGCATCATCAAATTTTATTCTAAGACTGCTGCAGTGACAATTTCAAGTGGAGAAACAGCGACAACAGCTTATGCAACACCAATTTCCTATTTATCACTTAAACATGAATACGCAGAAGCTTTAAGAGTGGCACGCGCAGCTCATAATAAAAGTGATGGAAAATAGATGTTGATAAATTAATTGTAGAAAGACGGACATGGCATTTGCGCCTGATGAATTTTTTAGGATTTTTTATATGTTGTGAAATAATATCAGCACAGTCGAACCTTGTTATAACGAACCTTAAGCGACCGAAAAATTTGTTAATTGTAGTGAATTTTTGTTATATCGTAGAAACATTAGAATTTTTTTCAATGGAAAATTTATTGGAAAGCTGTTGTAGAAAGTTGAAAGTTGATGGAAAATTGTTATAGAAAGTTGAAAGTTGATGGAAAATTGTTATAGTAAGTCAACTTTGACTTGATTTTTACAGCATTTAGATTTTCTATTTACATTCTGGAAAAGGCGGGGTTTTTTTTTTCTGGAAATGTAGTTGTACTAAAGTCAATTTTACAACCATTACGTGAAAGTTGTTTTTCAGTTTGTGAAATGTATATTTTCATCAACTTTTTAATAAATTTTTCAATGAAAAAGTTTATTTTATGCAGTGAAATTGTTATAGAAATGACGTAGATGATAATTTTGAATTTTATTTTACAGTGAAAAGTTTGGTATATATCATATTTTCTCAAATAACGCTTGGGTCACAAATAAGACGTGGATCTTAATCAATATACATCCAAATTAGTTAAAAACTATCAAAACACATTTTTGGCTATGTATGGTTACATATAACAGTTCTTAAGAGTGGTTTAGCATTGTTTTTAGCAATAATAATGCTAAAATCAACATTCAACACCTTTAAATAAGAGATTAAAATGTGAAAAAAATTTGATAAAATAAATTCCTGTATGAGAAACTACGGTATGTGGAGTTTGTTATAATGAGGTTTGACTTTATGAGTGAAATGTCATGATAAATTACGGATGGTGATTTATTTTTAATTACATGTTATGCTATGGCATGAGATAATTTCTGATTTTTTTTTTTTAATTTTAGGGACTATTATCATTTCTCAGCGCTCCATTGATTGGAGCTCTGTCTGATGTCTGGGGCCGAAAGTTTTTTTTGCTCATCACAGTTTTCTTCACATGCGCCCCGATACCACTTATGAAAATCAACACATGGTGAATAATGAATTTAGTCATGAGACCTTTGCAAAGTTGTGATAACATGAAAGTTATGTAAAATTTATTCTTTAAAAGCAGACTTACCATACTGTGTTTGTAGAAGTTGTAAACATAAATATTTTTTTTTAATTTAAAGATATTTTGGGATTAAAGTAACTGTCACTGATCTTTGCATAATTTTGCATTGGTTTTATGTTGAAAACTTGAAAGTTAATATTTAATTTAAATTGTTTTTAAAATTATTGCTTATTTTAAATTTTTGTTACCGTATATTATTTATGTTTAATTTTGTTTTGTTTTGTTTTAGCTTTTGGATTATTTTTTAATTTAGTTTTTTATTGATCTGTTTGAATCTTGTGTAAGATGTGACATGAAACTTGAATTAATCTCCCATCAATCACTTTGTGTTGTCAGGTGGTACTTCGCCATGATCTCTATTTCCGGTGTTTTTGCTGTCACTTTTTCTGTGGTGTTTGCGTACGTGGCAGATGTGACCGAAGAACAAGATAGAAGTGCAGCTTACGGCCTTGTAAGTATAGAAAAATATCATTAAGAAATATTTCTATATTCTAATATCAATTTTAAA
This sequence comes from Geophilus truncorum, assembly GCA_034695745.1. Taxonomy (NCBI): domain Eukaryota; kingdom Metazoa; phylum Arthropoda; class Chilopoda; order Geophilomorpha; family Geophilidae; genus Geophilus; species Geophilus truncorum. Next base: position 7,099 of record JAQFZP010002875.1, on the reverse strand, counting down.
ATATACAAATTATGAAATTGGTGTATTATGTAATTTTTTTATAATTACAAAATTTCTTCAAAAACTATAAATTTAAAACTTTTAGAAATATTTCTATATTTTAATACAAATTTCAGCTAAATATACAAATTGTGAAATTTATATATATATATATATATATATATATATATATTTTTTTTTTGTATACACAAAATTTCCCCAAAAACTATAAATTTAAAACTTATATAATGGAAATCTACTAAAGAATAAGGACATTGCAATGTCAATATTAAGAATTAAGGACATCCTTATTTTTTAAACATTAAAATAGTTACAGTTAATAAGGTCTTGATTTCATCGGCTTTAAAAATAAAGCTGTAGTTTAACCTTACAATTCTATTGAAACAATTAATTCAGCAATAAAACTTTTGATCTAAATATTTCTGGGAATTTATAGAAATTAATTGTGTATTATTTATGTATTAGTAAGTGTTACTAATGGTGTTTGTTGTCACCAGGTTTCTGCTACATTTGCTGCCAGTTTGGTAACCAGCCCTGCATTGGGTGCCTACTTAGGATCCATTTACAGTGACAATTTAGTGGTTGCATTAGCAACTGCCATTGCCATCTTAGATGTATTCTTTATCCTCGTGGCCGTGCCTGAGTCGCTGCCGGAGAAAGTGCGACCTTCCTCTTGGGGTGCTCCGATATCTTGGGAGCAGGCAGATCCATTCTCAGTAAGAGATAACTTTTTTTTTTTTTTTTTTTTTTTTTTTTTTTTTTTTTTTGAAAAAATTAAATTATTAATTTTTATATTTTTCTTTAAGGCTTTGAGAAGGGTTGGCAAGGATCAAACGTTTTTAATGTTGTGCGTCACCGTGTTCCTCTCGTATCTCCCGGAAGCGGGACAGTATTCGTGTTTTTTCGTTTACCTCAGACTAGTAAGAAGTTGCACTTTAATTATATTTTATGTATGGGCAAAAATCAACTGAATTTTCTACTTGAAACAGAAAATTTGACATGTAAACACTTTGAGTACTACAGTATATAAAAAATTGATATGTCGGCAGCCAAGTTGGTAGATCGCATGTAAAACTACTGTCATTTACGCTTAAACAAAACACTAGGGAAATTCAGAAAAAATGCTTTGTGCTAAAGTGCTATAACGCATAATTTCTGAGCAACCATGCCGTATTTTTCGTAAGAAGTTATTTTAGTTCGATATTTTTTTGTACATACCGTATTTTTTCAAATAACGCCCCCATGGGCAATTTGACAAATTTAGTTGTCCTCCATGACCTATTTGAGACCCATGGATTATTTAAAAAATAATAATTTTGCAAAATTTTCTGCTATGTGCACAATTTCACCTTATCGTCTTATCTAGTCTCGTATTGTTGATGCTGCAACACCGAATTTTCTCGATGTGTGTTGTTTTGAGTATTCAGTTGCTTCAACTTTGACCTTAAGTGTGTAAGAACAGGTCATGGTGTTAGGAATCAGTAGTGTGATAAATACACAACTATTATCAATGTATTTTAACATATACTGTACAGACAAAAAACTCATGTTAGGAATTTATAGGAAAACATTATCATTTGAGTTGAATCACAAACTAAATTTTGAGATTTTTTTTTTTTTTTTTTGAATTCATTTAGGGTTCAGTTGCTTTAATTGAAACCTATGGAATATTTACTAAAAAAAAAAAAAAAAAATTTTTTCCTGCACTAATCGAGTCCCAAGCCCTATTAACGACCAAAGTGTTATATGAGAAAATACGATATACAAAGAATCAAACCAATAGAAATTTCAGATAAAAATTTTGCTCATGTAAACGTAATGATTATGAATTATAGTGAAATTAAAAGTTAAAATATATTTTTTATTATAAAGGTAATGGGATTTTCTGCCGAAGCGGTTGCTACTTTTATCGCTGTCATAGGCGTACTGTCTGTTATAGCACAAACAGCTCAGTTAAGTCTATTAATGAAAACCGTAGGAAGCAAACATACAATTATGGTGGGACTGTTTTTCGAAGTCCTCCAACTTATGTGGTACGGCTTTGGCTCTCAAATCTGGTAAGAAAGAAAAATAATAAATTTAAAATACCGTATAAATTAAAAATTCTTATCATTTTTTATTTTGCAAGGATGATGTGGGCGGCGGGTGTTTTAGCATCAGTCTCTAGCATTTCCTATCCAGCCATTAGTGCATTTGTATCCACACATGCTGATGCAGACAAACAAGGTATGAAGTTTAAATTCTAAATTTGAATTGAATATATTTTAATTTCAAATTTTTAATTTAGGTTTGATGCAAGGAATTATCACCGGAACACGAGGTTTATGCAACGGCTTGGGACCTGCGGTTTATGGGTTCATCTTCTACTTATTTCACGTGGATCTTAACGACGACGAAGTTCATTTGCAGTCAGTTCCATCTACATCACCTAACACCAGCTTACCTAAGCACGAAGACATTCCTCCAGTAAAATAAAAATTATTTTAAAGGTCAAGTGAACTGAATTGGTTTATTATTTAATATGAATCTACTCATCGCAAGCAATAATTATACGTCACAAAATTATTTTCAGACTTGTTAAAATTTGTAAAAACCGATCGCGAAAAGTGAATGTTAAGAGGAAAATGGATTATGAGAACTGCCGCGATTTATGACGTCGCAAAGTCAGCTGCTCCTACAGCTGGAATTTCTCGCATTGCTTTCGTTGTTTTTCGGCGGCTGATCCGGGATTTAGTCCCGAAATTCTCTCGAACAGAGTTTCCGTGCTTCACAAACTCAGATTTCTCAGAATCCATTTTAACATTCACTGTCTGCAATTTTTTTTTTTTTTTTTTTTTTTTTTTTACAAAATTTAAAGAGTAAAAAAACTATTTGGCGACGATTAATTACTGTTTGTGATGTTTAAATTCACATTTAATAATAAACCAGTTCAGTTCACTCGATTTTTAATATTTTTAAACAATAAAAATATAACTTATTTTTTAACATAGTTGGTTCCCGGCCCACCTTTCGTGTTTGGGGCGCTTCTAGCCATCGTTGCCCTATTAGTCGCTGCCTTCATTCCAGAAGTCCCCGCGGCCAACGCCAGTGCCAAACCCAGCTCTCGCCGGTCGTCGGCCAACGCCGTTGAGGTGTTCCACTACGACTACGAAGTCGGCCAGCGCAAACACGACAGCAACCAGCCGCTGATGGAAGAATCGGACGCTTTATAGTCGATCAGCGTAAATTATTATTTAATTCCTGAAACCTCCTTCTAGTCGCCGTGGCTCGCGGCGAGTCGCAACACCGGCGTCCGAGAGCTGGGCGAGCAGAGACCGCAGCTATATCGTGTTTGGCAGACCTTCTTTGTGATAAATTTAATTTTGTATGTCCGAACGACGAGAACTAGCAATTCGTGCAGGAAAGAAACTCACTTTCTAATCACTTTGCTCTTCCTTCAACAAAATATAAGAAAAATTAAAAAAATAAAAAATTAAAAAAAAAAATAAATAAATAAGGTAGAAATTGTGAAATCTACAGCAAGTGCCGTCACCAAAAGTATTGCAACAAAGATGTGAAGAAATACTGAACCGGGGCTTGATTCTCAAAAGTGCTAAAAAAAAAATACAATGTTATTATTCTAACTTGAGATCAAAGATGAGTGAAACTCGTGATTTTTCAGTCGTTTTTGAATTCCAATTATTCTTGGATGTTAGTAAAATAGTAAAAAATAAGTTCGTTTTTAATTTTTTTTTAATATAAGGGCCAGTTGCACCAATGAAAGTTAAAGTTAATTGAAATTTAATGTTAAAAGCACTGTTGTAAACGTTACAGTAATGATAACATAACTAGTTATTTTAATTACAAAAAGTAACGTAACTTATTACGTTTAAAACCAATGCATACAGTAATGTTTCCTAATTATTTTCAGTTATAAAATAATTGCAAAAGTTTTTATTATTTTTTTTATTAAATTTTAAATTTGTTAGGAATAATAATTTTTGACAAATTTGTAATTTAGTTCAAAATTTATTACATTAGCAAACAAATAAAAATGTTTAAACAATAATAATAAAAACCTACAAATATGCAATTTTCGCTATTTTTTTTAAATATTTTAGTAACAGTAACTAGTTATTCAAAGTAAGTAACGTTTACAACACTGGTTAAAAGTAATATTAATTTTTAACTTCTGTTGGTACAACTGGGACAGAAAATAGTTAGCATTTATGACATTGTTACCTTTCGACACGTTTGAGAATCGAAGCCTTGATTAGATGTTTATATACTCCCTATCAAGCATAAGTATATCGTATATATTTAAATACACATATATATCTGAAATATATATGTAGAATAAAGAAATTACAAATTTAAAAAAATGAAGAATACAAAGCTATTTTCAAGAGCTACATTACTGTAGAGTTGTATCAAAATAGTTTGTCTAAAATATAGTTTTCGACTTTTTTCTGTTATTTTTTCTAGGTTTCTCCCCTGTGGATTCTGAATGGATGATGCAAGTTGTAATTTTTCTTGTTTAGTTTGGTGTGTGTTTCATTATTTGTTTTTTTGAAGTTCATTTGCACTGTTGGTAGTTTATTTATTGTTGATTTTTTTTTGATAATTGCATAATTAGTTTCTTCAACTGTCCAAAATGAACATTCCAGTCATATAGGAGGTATAATACTAGTCAAAGTGCATTTTGTTAGTCTTAATACTCCTATTTGAGGTTTGTGAATGAAATGCTCTGATTAAAGTAATGGCAATCACTGTAAGTTTTACTTGTGTTCATTTATTTACTGTTTCATGTTGGGATAAAAATTCCAACAATTGGTAGTATTCTATATAATGTGAATCGGGTCTAAAAATATTCGTCTCTATAATTTGGAACACTTCAGTTACCGGTACTGAAACTGTTGCAACATAGAGAAACTGGATTTATATGTTCCAAGTGGCATAGTTATTTAAAAGTTGTGCTAAATATTACTATTGTTTCTCAATCACGAAAAATTATTTTTTTAATTTTGATAAAATTATAAAAATTTACCAAAATTCAGGGTGGTTCAGAAGAAGAGATTATTTAAATGGGAGATAAAGTTTTTTTGTTTTTTTTTGGATGGAGGGAAATGTAGTTAAGGGAAAGTAAGCAGAAATGTGGGGGGTGGGGGGGGGGAGAGGAATAATTTGCAATTACATTACGAACTGGAACTGGAACTGGAATCAGTTCAAGATTTCCGTTTTGAAGCAGCTGGACATTAAACTTACAATTTTTAAATGAAATGTTTCACAGAATCTTAATTTTTAAATTAAACAGTATTATAAAATGGAATAAAAACAATAATTCTTGATACTGTCACTTGAAAAATTGAGAATTTCATTATTGAAATTTATGTGTTACATTTTTCACATGTAATCATTGAAAAATTAGGTTTAAAATTGACTACTGTATTTGTGTTATATTTATGTGAATGACAATAGCTGCATTCAATATCTCGTGTTTTTGCTTTTTATGCAGTTTTTAGAAAATGGTGTAACAGTTTGCCATACTCTAAAAACAGCATAAACAGCAAAAACGAAAGATATTGAATGAAACTAATGAAGTGGGATTTCGTAATTATCGATTCAATTTTAAATAGAAACTATAAAAACTGATGTCAGTGGTGGTTCAACATTACAAATGCATGTTAATTTAAGGTAAGTGAATTTCTTATAATTTTATATTAAAAAATACAATACCATTTCAGGTAAGTGATGTCAGCTGTAACTTCAGCCATCACATGACTGCTAAGCCAAAATGCTGTTGATAAAGCATTTTGCATGCTGGAATTGAGAAAAAATATATTCTGCTTTGCTCGTTGGCCACCTCGAAGCTCAGATTTAACATCACGTGACTTTTTTGTAGAGGGGATTCATCAAAAATAACATTTTTGTTCCCCCACTTCCAGCTGATTTACATAACGAGACAAAGAATTACTAATGCAATTGCTGAAGTTACTGAAAATGTACAGTACTGATGCAGGTTTGGAAAAAATTCAAATTTTGCTTTGATATCTGCCATGTGACCCAAGGTGCACATTTTGAGCAACTTTAATTACTTGTAAAAAAAACTTTTTGAGTTGTTCTACAAACCCATGTAAAGTAGATGTCAATATCATAATTAGTTTTGATGTTGATTATAAGCACAAAATAGAATTTGAGCACAAAATGGAATTTTATGATTAAATTTTCATTAAAAATAACTTTAAAATGATTAAAAAATGATTTGGAAGTGATCTAAAACTGATCAATTATTTTAGTAACGGTGTCAATATCATAATTATTCTTTGAAAGTTAGGTATGTTTTATTTACGCGCCATCGAAACTTGGAAGTTGGAAGTTCGTGAACTTCGAACTTCCCAACTTCGAAGTTGGCTGTGTAAATGCGCGAACTTCGAAGTTGGGATTAGGCAAGGCCGGCCTTAGGGGTGTTCAAATGGTGCAGTCTAACAGGGCTGCCAGGTCGTAGGGGGCTGCCACCTGCAGTGCGGGTTAGCAGTTACAGGAGACGTCAAGTCTGGTAGTAAAAAAAAAAAAAAATTAAAGGGTCTCCTCCTTCTCAAGACCCAAGACCCATGTAGGGGGCCGCCAAATGCAGAGTTAAACATTTTAGCACAATGCCGCCAATTACCTAAGGCCGGCCCTGGATGAAACAATGCAGATGTAATTTGGACTGAAAAATCGTTTCCCAATGGCCAAATTGTCATATCTATAACAGTTTCTAACAAGTAAGTTACAGATAATTTTTGATGGAGCAAAATTTGCCCTCTCTCGTTTTTCTCAACTAACTCAGTTCCACTTGCTGATATGGCGATTTTAACATCAGAAATTCACTTTTCAGCCAAAATTACATCTGTTTTTTTTTGTTTCATTCAATTTCAAGGACCAAAAAATTTGGGCTGAAAATTACCAACTTGTAAGGCTATTGCCTTTAAGGGGGGTTCACACTTGTCCGAAAAAATTCAATTTTATTCTTCTTATGACTTGTAAGAAGAATTTCAGTCCATTTTTTTTATCTTCTGACGTAAGTTAAATATATTTTAACTTACATCAGAAGATAAAAAAATGGGCTGAAATTCTTCTT
>JAQFZP010002874.1:0-12000 GCA_034695745.1 Geophilus truncorum | reverse complement strand
CGTTATAGCGGCGCTAGAGTAGCGATAGCGCCGCTACTGTAGCGGCGCTGGAAATAGCGGTAGCGGGTGCAACACTGCGTGTGGGAAATAATTGTAGCATTGCCAATGCTACAATTATTTCTCTTTATTAATAAGTAATTTTTTTGCACAGTTTGTAGCTAATAAAGGTTAAATATAAGTTAATTTTTGGGTTTTAGACTGATATGTTGAACTCATTGCAAGAATTTCTATAAATTTAATCTTAAATTGTGGATTTAAGATTTTTTAAAATGTTTTTTTTTTTAATTTAGAAAATAGTGACAATTAGTGTTTTGTAGCAAAAATAGATGTAATAAACAAATTTATTGTAACCTTCAACTTATAAATTTGTAATTTATAACAGTCTGCGATTTTTTATGTTAGAAGACAAAACTAATGAAAAGCATGTATTTTTAACTTAAGTAATAGTGTCACGAATTTATTTTATTTATGTTCTTAAAAGATTCTAGTCAAAAAATGATAGTTTAATTCATAAAATGAAGAAATCTTTATTGGTTTATCTTTATGTGTGAATTTGTGCACTCGACCTTCAAAACGGAAGTTCCAATCCCGTTTTGAGTTGATGACGAAGAAAAAAGAGAACGGTTAGTTCAACGTTTTGCCTCTACATGGCGCAAAGTGTTTGTTGCTAGGCAACAGAGCGCTAACTGTCTGCTGTCTATAGCAAGTGTACGAGGGCTTGTAGATTATCACTATCGTATGTGATTCTTGTGATTCTGATTTCCCGTCTGGAGTCGTGGGAAGACTGCGAATTGTGTGTGAATCTTTGATAGTTGATATTGTTGTGAGGCCCATAGACTGGAGCTTACTAGGCCTATTGGTTAAAAAATATCATCTAGTGGTGAAATAAATCACTATTAATTTTTATAAGTTGTTAATTTTTTCAATAAAATAAACATACAAATCTTGCATTTTCGTTTTAATTTTTCCTTATTCTTTGAATTGCATGATATTTCTTCCATTTTTGAAAGGTAAAATTCATTCTGAACAAAATTAGTTTAATAATTTAAACATTAATACTGTACCGTATTTATAAACTAAATTTTAAAAATGAGTTGTTGCACCTTCAGAAGGCATCATGTTGACTTAAGCTATATTTAAGACATTTTCCCAACTTCTTATATTTAGTCTCTAGTACTTAAGCCTACTCTTTACATCTGATATTGTTACTAAACCTAGTTTAAGCCTTTTAGCATGTGAATATTGTTGTTATACCTGTATATGCTTTCATTCTTGATATGTTAACCTTTCTAATTGTTGCTTATAATGATGTGATGCATCAAATCTATGACTATTGTTAAGAGTTTTCTTTGCAAATCTAATTCCATTATTAAATCAGTAAAGCATCAGCTTTGCTCAAGGCAACACCTTTTTCTTCTCTCTCTCTTTGCTTCTTCTTCACTGCTCTAAATTTCCACTTCTTTATTTTTCTGTTGAGCTTTCTACTGTATATGATTTTGGGGTTTCATTGCTTTCATATGCTTTCTCTGTTTGACTCATTGTTTCTTTATTCTTTCTCTCAGCCAATTAGGCTGCTTCTTTACGGCTCTAAAACTAACATTAGCAAAGGACTTAGTTTTTAAATCTCTGGCACTTGGGCCTAACCTGAGACTTGTCTCTTACTTGGCAAAATGAACGTAATTGTGCTGTTCTTTCCTCTGTCCTCTCTCCTTTATTTTTCTAGTCAACTTTCTAATAGCTAATAGCTAATAGCTAATAATTAAAAATTTCCTGGAAAATATCAGGACGTCCGAAATCTTTCAAAATGATTGCCCACAGGCAATTAGAATCGGTGCATTCGTTTAAATCCTGTTCGTTCCAATTAGGGGAATTCATGTGATTTTTTATCTCGTTAGCAAAAATATGAAATTCTGGTAAACAGATTTCCCGCTTTTCTGGCTCATCCCCACCTCCCCTTCTTCTTCACTTTATTTTTCTGTTCAGTTTTCTATATGATTTTAGGGTTTCATTGCTTTCATATGCTTTTATTCTGTATGTTTGTATTGTGGAGTGCCAGTTGGCACTCCAGAAGTCGAGAAGTCCTCACTAAGTACTGCTTAGTACCATTCGTATCGTGCATATATTCATGAGATGTCAAATACCTAGTGATCATTCGTCGGCATATCCCACGTTTACTCGCAAACAGGGCCGGATTTAGACTTGATAAGGCCCTAAGCTATTTGAGATATGGGGCCCTTTATAAGTCCAGATATTCTATGTCAGTGACAAAAATTATTTTTGAAGGTAATTACCGGTAATTTGCTCACTCGGGCAATTTTTTTGGGGGCCCCCAAGAAAGTGGGTGCCCGAAGCTATAGCTTGTATAGCTTATAGATAAATCCGGCACTGCTCGCAAATGTTGCTGGCGTTGTATGTAAGGCGATTATGGTTATAACTGCTAATTTGAAGTTATGATTTAGTTATAATAATTAAAAATATATAATATACTCATTTCTTACATTCATAGGTATGACACGGAACAAGTGGAGCAATAGTGTTCGCAACAACTACTATCGCAAAGTTTTCTAAATGCAGAGGTATAAAATCTCTTAAGCAGATTTTAAATGTGAAATTCAATTGCAGAATTGGTATTGCCACAGCCATTATTTTTTTTTTTTTTTTTCAAATTTGAACTACCGTAACGGTTTTACCACAGACATAACATTTCGACGAACGAAAGAATAAAGAATGCGAGGGCGCGCGTGAGTACTGTATATTGGCTCGGGCTCATCAAAGAGTATTATTTAGGCGTGTAACACGTTTTGGTAATTATTTTAATTAGTTTTAGTTGATAAGAAATTGGTGTTATTTGAATAGACGATTGCGAAACCAAGTTTGGAGCACAGAAATCGATGGCGATGACGAAACGACAGGGTGAAACGATTAATAAGTGTGTTTTAACCGACTTGTGTTACGATATAGGTAAGTTTAATTAATAAAATTCAAGTTTATATTTATAATTTTTTTTTAGACAGTAACACTCACATCAAACAAGACATGCGATGGATTGGAAAAATCCTATCATTCACTCTCAACACAAGAGTGAAACAGGGCGTCTTTTCCTCGAGAGTCTTGCCATTTCTCGTAACCCACATCCTATCAACTCTGAATTGTCAATTCCCATTCCAACACAGTACAAACCATTGTTGGAATTGAGAAATAACATGAAAAGTCGATAACGTGGCAAGTACAATATTTTAACACATAAAGGATGAGAAACTAAGAATCAGCACGTTCCAGAAGATGTTCTAACGCCAAAAGAACGAAACGTTGAACAGCTCCATGAAGTCAGGAGAAACAAACAATTCGGTGTTAAACAGTAACCTTAACTTTAACACAAGTAACAACTTCGCCTGCAATGTTTTACGTCAACACAAATTCCTGTCGTTATTCTTACTAAGCTAAAACTAGACTCAAATACAGACGAAGTTATTAACGTTTGAAATAGATTAAGAGAAATAATTACCGATCCAGAAAGAATCACAATCTACTGTATATTAATACTTAGATAATATTTAAAAAAAATCAATTAACAACAAGGAATGTGGCCGGTCGAGAGTATCCACCAATGACAGCAGGGGAAATTTCCTAAAAGCGATTAAGGAAATCGATGAATTTCTTTCATTCTTTTTTAATTGGATATCGGTAAAAATATGTCAATTTTTAATTTTATTATTTTTTCCAAGATAAATAAATGAAACATTAGCTGCATTCAAAGTTAAAAATTAAAATCTGATTAATTTGATTAAAGTGATTTTAATGATGTCATATTCATGATTGACCAATTGCAGTGAGATAAAATTAAATGTTTTCCATTCAAGGTCAGTCAAAAATCAAATTATTTTGATTCTTTCAATTATGTTAATGAGAACATGACGATTTTTAGGTCACAAGTCTGTAACTAAAATCAGATTACTTGAATTTAATAGCTGCATTCAAAGTTAAAAATTAAAATAAGATTATGATTTTATTTCAAATTAATCAGATTAATCTCTTGAATAATCTGATTATCACCAGCACATATGATCTAATGAAATAAGTGGCGACATCTATAAAATGTTTTTTTGGAGCCTGGTATTTAATTTATGTGCCACGTCAATTTAAACATTTATTACCGTACTTAAAAAACTAGAAAATTTGGTCATTACGAGTAGTTACCAGGATAGCACACGAGAATGCGCTGTGTCAACGAGTAAAATCAAATTAAGCGGCAATTTCAAAAATGAATGTCAATATTTTTCTTAAATAATAAAATACAATAGATAAATTAAAGAAAAAATTGACATGTTAAGCTTTTTATAAAGAAAAGTGCGATATTTCGTCGGATAGATACAATTTCTGCCGAAAAAAGACTCAATTGATAGCTAATCTGTCCGTGAAGCTGGCTCGCCCATGTTTTCTACTAACGTTAAAACGTACGTAGTTTGTTTGTATTGCGTTAAGTAGTGTCTAAATAATCAAGTTTCAACGTTAGTAGAATGTTACAACACCAAAAAATTCAATTTTTAAATATTTAAGGTTACTCTTTTACATCAGCTCACCCACTTTAACCAATAACTTCAAATAACTTAGTAAAATTTTATTCTTGCAGGTAAATAAGAAAGATAGTAAAAATGTAAAGTTATACCGGTATTCAATTTATGACAAAATTTCAGAAAAAAAAAAATCTACTTTATCAAGTAAAAGTCGGCTATAAATAATTATTTTCCATAGATTCAATGAAATTTTAAGATATTTTTTTTTTTTTTTATATATAAACATCTGTTCTTGACCTCAAAAAAATCAATTATCGAATCGGTCATATAGGTATTTATGCAAGAATATACTTAAAAAAAACAAAAAAAAACACTGTTATTGTTATTAAATTTACAGATAAAAAAGAAAAGATAAAGTAAAAAGATTACATATAACTTTTGGTATTTCAAAATAGTCACGTGATCGTAAATGACCGGCCTCCGAGATTAGCGATGACCAATAGAAATGCAGTATTCGCTCTCCATCGTTGTTGTGCCAGCCGCCAGGAGTCGCATGGGATGGGAATGTGACTCCGTTCCGTTGTCTGTATATAACCTCGATACGAACACGCGGCGATTTATTCGGCTTCACGAAAATCTCCGTAACCGTATCCCAACTTCAACATCTGCATAGGGGCTTCGTTTCCATTCGGGAAAGCCATTGGGATTTCTAGAACTCCAGTAAAAATCGGTAATTGCTAAATTCGCTGCCTCCAAACCGACTCTCGGCAACTTAGGTAAGGTACAGTACCGGTACGTCCAAAATTTGTTAAATACTGATCTTGAACTCGCAAAGACGCGAGACTAAGATACAGTAAGTTCAGATGGGGTCGGAGCTTTGTCTAGCGCAATTCTAGGCGAAAGTTACCTTTTCTGTTTGAGGAAATAATTATACAGAATAGAATAAAGATATTAGCAAAGCCCGCCATGTTTTTCTACCGTAATCAAATCAGCGTTAAGATATGTTAAGATGAACCACGGACTGAACGTAAAGTTTCGTGCTGTTTCAAACTTTAATTTGTAATTTGCGATACCCCATAAATTTCCGCCCGTTTTACAAGTTTTCGATTTTTTAGGCATAAAAAAATATTTTACCGGTAACGCATTTCGAAGCATGCACCGAATCAAAATTGACAATCATGACTAGTTTGGGTAACTATCGTCAGATAGAGCCGTAAGCCACCATCTCGTATTTTTAAAGAGGTGCTTTACTGCTTTTGAAGTTAGGTTTAATTGTAAATAATGGTAAAATTAACTGAGATGAAAAATATCTAAATGATAAAGAGTTTATTTTAATGGAAAATTTTGAATGAATTCAGTAGTATTTTATTCGTTAAATAATGCTTGGAAAAGTTAAAAAGAAAAATTGAAACTAAATGAAATTTGCGCTTTTTAATTTAGCAAATTCACTTTTCGAATTTAAAAATGGTTAAGGTTTGAATTTTGGTGCGCTGAATGGTGTTCCTTAATAGTTCGTATTTTCTCTGCATGGGCGTGCGCAATTTCTAACTAATACGTAAAAAGTTTAAAATTACAATTTAAAAAAACAAAAACTATTTTTTTTTAATTAAAATAAAAAATAAAATTGTTTTTCTTGCTTTTAATGCTATATTGAAAGATAGGGTGCTTGCATTTAAAATTTAAATAAATTTCATCAACCTCAAGCACCCTATCTTTCAAAGTAGAACTAAAATTTTAAAATAATACTTGTATACTCATGACGTCATGACTTCATAATATTTTAAATTTTTTTTTCTATTTTTATTTACAGGACATTGTTCTCATGGCACGAACATTGGACGAGTTTTTCCTGACCAAAATGACAGAAATGCCAAAGTGCCCAAAGGATGAATGTGAAGTGACGCTGTCACCTCCTAAGCTCGAAGAAGCGAAAGGAAATGGAAATCAGGAGCCTGCGTCATTTCGCGGTATTAAATTTAAAAACAATACATGTATATAAAACATAATTTATTAATTTTTTCTTTTAAAATATTTTTTAGGAACACCTGTATTAGCGCCTGAAGGTTTGACGACTCCGGCTGGCATCGAGTCGTTGACGACTACGAGGACGAGCGCAAGTAACGGACATGAGACGTCGAAACCGAAAGTGAAACTAACGGAACAACTTACATTTTGTAACGCAAAGCCCTTGTCGTACGATGAGAAAAGACAGCTCAGCTTAGATATCAATAAATTACCTGGTAAATAATTGTTTAACATCATCTCGGGTTTATCTGGGTTAGAAAAATGGAAAATTAGCAATTACTTAACCTCACTGGGCACGGAATTTCAGTCGACTGTTTTAGCCGGCACATTGAAATTTCTAATCAGTTAAGAGGTGAAATTAAAACCTATGAGTTAATCCCACTCAGTGTCTTAAATGCAGAGAGTGATTCATATCATAGGGACATTATGATAATTTATTTCCACTTTCATTAAAAATAACTTTTCCGAAAGTCGAATTTATCAATTTTCGAGAATAAATCCAATGAAATTATTTCTTAAAGTCATCAAATTTGATGAAAAACTTAATTTTTATTCACCGCGCATCTTAAACCATACCAGAAAGCCTAAAGATCGCACAAACCTTTTCTTTTTTTTCGCCACTAGGTGACAAATTGGGCCGTGTAGTGCACATAATCCAGTCGCGAGAACCGTCCCAGAGTGACTCGAACCCAGACGAGATCGAAATCGACTTCGAAACGCTGAAACCGTCGACGTTGCGAGAATTAGAAGCCTACGTGGCCTCTTGTCTGCGCAAGAAACCTCGGAAACCATACTGTGAGTTCCGGTTTCTTCGCAAGGGGGCAAACTCGGCCACATGTAAAATCAAACACTCGAGTGTTAATCCCACCCGCTTTTCTTTATCGCTCGGTGGGTGATTTTAACTCGGGAACAAATAAAACATGGCGACCGAGTTTGTTCGGGTGACGATCAACAAGACCAATATTTATTCTAAATTAATAAAATTTTCAGTTGCCAAGAGACCGTCTGGAAAGTCGAAAGATGAACAGATGGCGGAGAAGAAGCAGAAGCTGGAGAAAAAACTTCAAGACGTGAGCGGTCAGCTGGTGAAGAAACAGCTTAAATTTTGTAACAATATCCTCAAAAAATTGTTTTCTGAAAAGCATTCGGTGAGTATCTGATGTCCAAGTTGATCCATCATCTTTCTCTTTAACATTTCCAGTTGCTTTAAAATAAAAAATAATTAAACGTTGAGCAAAAAATCTCCGTTCCAATTTTTGTTTTCTTTTTTCTATTTAATTTGGAATATAGCAAAATGCAACAAAAATGTTAAAAAGTGTGTTTTTTGAATAAAGGAAAAATTTGATAATTTTTAACCTCGCTGGGCAAAGAATTTCAGTCGACTGTTTTAGCCGGCGCATTGAAATTTTTAATCAGCTAAGAGGTGAAATTAAAACCTATGAGTTAATCCCACTCGGTGCTTTAAATGTAGTGAGTGATTCATGTCATAGGGATAAAATTAATTTCTATTTTCCTTTATTTAATTTTTCAAAAGTGGAATTTTGTACTAATAACTTTTGATTATCGATTTTCAGTGCTATGCTTGGCCGTTTTATAAACCGGTAGACGTTGATTTGTTAGGTCTTCATGATTACCACGATATCATTAAACATCCGATGGACTTAGGCACGGTCAAAGTAAGAAAAACTAAATACAGTAAATACTGTAAGTGAATAAAAAAAATATTTTTATATTTTTAAAGCAAAAAATGAAGAATAGAGAGTATAGAACTCCAACTGCATTCGCAGCTGACGTTAGATTAGTTTTTGAAAATTGTTATAAATACAACTCACCTGATCACGACATTGTTGCTATGGCGAGGAAGTTACAGGTATTTGCAGTGATTTTGTATATAATTTTTAAGGTTTTAAAATTTTTAAAATTTTTTTTTAATTTTAGGGTGTTTTTGAAATGATGTACGCAAGAATTCCAGACGAACCAACCCCAAGCATCCCAGAAACGACGACAACGGCCACGAATCAGGAGATGACCACTAGTAGTTCGAGCACAAACTCGTCGAGGGGTAATTCCGAAGACAGCGAGAAGAAGCTGCTGCAGTTGCAGAAACAGGTAAATATTTTGCATTTCAAGTTCGTGTCAAGACCGAAAAATTGAATTTTTAAGTCACATGATGCGATGAACGAGATTTTGTTAAAATGTAAATTTAAACAACTTGGATTATTCGGTGTTCTATTCTTGTTTTCATCGTTCGAATTTCAAACACTTATAGCAGCTGACATATTTTTAGCGCAACTATTACCTTTAAGTATAACCGTATTTCTTTTATCCACTTTTTTTTAAAGTATGGTACCGTTTTAAATATTTATGTTATTGATTTTGTGGGCAGAGTGGTTTGAGGTGTTTAACTTTTAACCCACAAACGGCCATTTCGTATGGTACTAATCTTTAATTTTTTTTAATACCGTATTTTAGAATTCAAACATGACAGTTCAGCAAACCGAACTAGATGAGCACACGCAACAGCAATCTGTTGTTGACGTGGTGCAACCACCTTTTAAACCTCCAATCGAAAGGGCGAATCGCACGACCAATCAACTGGAATATTTATACAAACCCGTAATGAAAGCTGTTTGGAAACACCAATTTGCGTGGCCTTTTCAGCAGCCCGTAGATGCGGTTCGGCTTGAAATTCCAGTAAGAAAATGAAGTGATAAAAATCATGATAATTTTTTAATAAATAATTTCTTTTTTTTTAAATTAGGAATATCATAAAATTATCAAACAACCCATGGATTTGGGAACAATCAAGAAGCGGTTAGAGAATAATTTTTATTCGGATGCGAAGGAATGCATCCAGGATTTCAATACCATGTTTACGAATTGTTACGTTTATAACAAACCAGGAGAGGTAAAGAATTTTTTTTTTTTTTTTTTTAATTTGATTAGTTTCAACAATTTCTTGTTTTTTTTAAATAAAATTTGTAACAATATTCCACGTTGCTTGTCGAGCAGTTGAATTTTTAGTCACATAAACGAGAATGAATTTTGTGAATTAATATGCGAATATAGAATTTTTTATTTTTAAATAGTTTACTCATCACTTAATATTTTTTTAATTTTTTTAAACTTTTTTTTTATATTTACAGAAAGTTGTTCTCATGGCACAAACATTGGAAAAGTTTTTCCTGTCCAAAATGGCACAAATGCCAGAGGAAGAATATGAAGTGATACTGTCAGCTCATACGCTTGCAGGTTTGGCTACACCAACTGACATCGAGTCGTTGCCGACAAGCGCGAGCAACGGATGTGAAACGCCAAATTCTTATGGTTCTTCAGTGACGATACCTGGAAGCACGGAGACATCGAGTTCAGTTTCAGGAATCGTTGATTGGTTTATTAGTTTATTTTATTAAATATATGCCCGAGTAATTTCAATACCACAATTTCGACAAGTGTAAAATAGCATTACGCAATTTAGATCCTGAAAAACATTCAATTGTCACTGTACCACAATGTTATCGTTCCATCATCATCCAGCGCTGCAGAAGCAATAACATTTTTATTTTGATTGCACGATTTTCTTATAATCAGCTATAAATAAATAATACATTTTGATTTTGTGGATTTTGAAAATTTTATTGACGCTTGTTTTTGTTTGTGACTTTATTTGCATTTAAAGCTTTGCTATGGGTCTTAACATATTGGTGAAAACAATGTTGTTTACAATTACAAATGTGACGAAACTTGATGGGAAGGATTTCAGATGGGTAAAAATAAGTAATCTTAAAAAAAAAAAAAAATTGATTTTGGATTTTATTTTGATATTATTTAAAAAATTACTTCCGGTGAATATATCCAAATGAGTGGTCGGATGATCGCCGAGGGTTAGATACGGAAAGAAAGGAATTATCATTAAGATGTCTTTAAGGACCAACCAGGGGCCTGATTCTTAAAAAAGTCGCAAAATAACGACGTCATTATTTTAACTCTCCCACTATAAAATAATAGAGATATCGTAATTTTTTAATATTGACAGAGATAGAATAATGACGTCTTTATTTTGCGACACTTTTGAGATCCGATAAACAGTTCGTTTCATTTGACCTACACCTACAACATGGTTATTAATTTATTGCGAATTGAGGATATTAATCAGGAATACATGATATAGCGATCGTTTTACCAGTTTCAAAAGTCAGTAAATTTAATTTGTGGATTTAAAATTTGTTAAAATATTTATTTTTATAAATTTAGAAATAAAATAATATATTCTTTTCATTCGTTTTGCCTACTAACATAAAAAAAAATCACAGACTGATATAAATTTCAAGTTTTATGCTAATAAATTTCTTATTTTTTTAAATTTAGAAATTAGAGACAATTAGTGTCTAGTAGCAAAAAAATAGATATATAAGTTGAAGGTTACAATAAAATTTGTTTATTGTATCTATTTTTCTGCAAGACACTAATTGTCACTAATTTTTAAATTTAAAAAAAGAAATTTATGGGTCTGCATCGCGCCGGCGTAAAATCATGCCAGCGTCAATGCAAACAAGAGACATAATAATTTATCAGCTTGTTTGCATTGCCCCAGCGTCTTATCACGCCAGCGTTTTATCAATGTGGCGTTTAATTCTATTCTAATAAATGTAACAACTACGGTACATTTATCATGCCGGCGTCACATCATGCCAGCGTCAAACCATCCCAGCGTCACGTCATATTCAAATTCTAAATTTGAAACAACACGGAAAATAACAGTTTGCCCGGATATAAGGGAGTTTTTTCTACTCTGCGGCCGGCCGGTGGCCGGATAAGAGAGAGTAATTAGTATAGTGCGACATTGAAACGGTTTGGGTTCGGAAATTTTGGCCGGATATAAGAGAGTTGACTGTATATGTTTTTGGATTGAGCGCCATCTAAAGGCGGGCAGGGACGGAAAATTAAAATCAATTTCCAATGACCTTATGGGTAAATTTTTGATTATTTTATCAATTTTTATTATTTTTTTTCACTTTTTATTACAATTTAGGCTCCTAATTCGATATTTGACCCTAAAACCAAGAATGGATTTATCCATTCTTTATCCATTCTTGCTAAAACCAAGCCAAGTTCAAGAGTATTTTTAGTGTTTCATCCGCCAAAACTCTGCCACCATTTCTCGAATCGATATTAAACAGCAATTTGAACTTGAAGTCAAATCCATCTGTTGATTTAATAGTTTATTAGGTAAATAAAACAAGTTTTTTGACAAGTAAATAACAAAATATTTAAATCTTATTTAAATCAAGGTTTTACACGAGCCGCAGATGATCGTGATATAAGTGGAATGCGAGCCTTGATATGTATGCTGACGCGGTGGTATCAAGAATTTATTATAATTTCTTAGTGACCGACATTGTACCTCATGGGATGCCGTAGTTTGAGGTACCAGCCAATCACAAGCCGTTTGATCAAATGA
>JAQFZP010002873.1:0-12007 GCA_034695745.1 Geophilus truncorum | reverse complement strand
CCTCTCATCACTGGACCATGAAGCAACCAACCAAATTTGCTTTCTATGGCAACAAGAGCATCTCCCAATCTCACAGTCTGACCTGATATAAAATGCCAATAGTTATCAGTTCCTATCATAACTCCAACTTCCAGACTTGCATCATGTGGTGACTATCAGTCCAAGGTAAGTTAGGTAACACTCCAGGAAAATTCTTGAACACTGACCCCTTAAGACCCAAATAAATCTTAGGAACAACAACAAACTCAATTTGAACTTCCCCAGGAACCACAGCATTGAGAACTGACACATTAACCTTCAGATAAGAAGCCATCTGTGATGTTACACCCCCAAAAGTGCAAAATGACATAGTTTCAGACCCTACTGAAGACAATCCCAACTGCTCAACCAGTGACTCTTTTATAAAACTACGCTCACTACCCCCATCAAGAAAGCACCGAGTTTTTAACTTGCCCTCTTTACTACAGACCCACACAGTGGCAGTTTGTAAAATCACAGAGTTAACGCCAACAATCCCACTAAGACCCACAACAATAGCCTTAGAATCAGGCAATGACTCTTTGTTCTCAACAAATGAACTGGAAACAATAGCCCGATTACACAACACTGGATGATGACGACTTTTGCAAGCACAAAAAACCCTTCTTTTCTTACACTGACTAGCCATATGCCCTTTAGTTAAACACAAATAACATCTTTTCCCATCAGTAACAATCTTCCACCTAGCACTAGCTGACGTATCAGTAGAACAATCAGATGCCCTATGACCCGGTTTTTGACAGAAAAAACAAACACTAGCCTCTGTAGACCCTTCCTGAACCAGACCCTTAACCCCACTAGCTAAATTGGGCATAGTTGTCACTAATGCTGGTTTCTCAACAAAGTCCAGATCTTTAAACTTCGGCATCATTGACTGCATGACTGCATGACATTTGGTCAAGTTTTGGCACCAAAAATGTAGAGAATAGGCCAGCAGAGTAGAGAAACACATAGGCACTTTAATCAGAACATTAGACTGAATACAACAATGTAACAATTCAACAATAAATCTTAACACTCATTATAATGAATAGAGACCGGATAAATGCATAAATGCATAGAAAATATTTTTATGGCTTAATAAGGCGTTTTTTGGTAAAATCGCATATTTTGCTTTTTATGCGGGAAAAAGCATAAAACGTTAAGAAAACGTTATGTTAAAATGTGCGTTTTGGTAAACATACCCAAAACGTACATTTTTTTTCTATATAAACGATCAATTTGAACAATTTAGTCACAAAATTTCACCATGCCGAGAGTTTTTACGTCATTCGCTTTGGAGCCTTCGACATTACGAGTCAAACAAGATTTCGTTTTTTGTGGTGCTTGCTCCACAAATATTGGTAAACACGTTGGTTGCAGTTGCAACGATTTTTTAAATGATTACATGTTTTTTTTTAAGCACAAACTGAAAATTTATTTGGCATAAAAAAATTTTTTTAAGGCTTATTTATGTAATTTTTAAGGGCTTATGTTATGCCATAAAACGCGATTTTTTTGGCTTATAAATCCGGTCTCTAGTGATTAGATTTGCAAAGAAAACTCTTAACAATAGTCATACCATAGATTTGATGCATCACATCATTATAAGCAACAATTAGAAAGGTTAACATATCAAGACTGAAAGCATATATGTGGGTTACGTCGAATTAGTGGACTTACAAAGTATCAGTCCGCGACTTATATTAGCTAATGTGAAATTGAATTGGTAAATAATTAAAAAATATAATCTAAAATTCTTTATACTTTTAATTAAACAAAAACATCTTATACAAAATAAACATATTTTTATTCAATTTTTTATACAAAGCATTGCTACAATAAATACCATTTAAATTTCTTGTGTTTAGTGTTTTTGAGCGACAGAAGTTTTTAATTTTGTTTTTGGAAAACTAATTGTATATTTTTCTCGATTGACAGACATCTTTATGACCAGCTTTCCATGCTTCGTACTGGCATTTTTTTGAGCAGTAAGTTTCACCACAATTCGCACATGCTTTTAATTTAGTCCATTCTCCTTTTAAACACCAAACACATCGTTTAACCGTAAAATGCGAACCAACTACTTGTCTGTACTTATTATGAACCTTAAATTAATTAAAAGTAAAATTAAAATGACATTTTAATTTTGAGATTAAGTTGTCTTACCTTATGAAAATGTTTAGCAAATTCTGCGTTGTCAGGATCTCGAGCATAGCACCAATATGCATCTCTTAATGCATCTGCAAACTTATTGTGTCTAAATGCAGCAACCGAGCGACGATAAACAGATTTGAGTAGTAACACCAAACCAGCAGTGAATTCTTGAAACATTTTAAGCAAGAAATTATTTTTGCATTAAAATTGTGTGACATGTTTTACCTGTATTGCACAGGGCAATGGCTTTGCTGCAATCCTCATACGCTTTTTGATATTCCCCAAGATACAAATAACACAGAGCTCGATTAGAATATAGAAATGTAGGCGTATCGTACCTGAAAAATACATTTCAAATAACCACCATAATGCGTGACTTATTTGAACATTACCATTTTGTTACAATTGGAATTTGAGAGCCAGGTGAACATAAATTTTCATCTTGATGGCGCACACTCAGAGGACATATTTCCAAAGCTGCTGAATATTCTTTGATGGCTTTATCGTAATTTCCATTATCAAGAAAAGTGTTGCCTCTTGTTTTCATCAAACCAATATTTGCGTAAGAAATTGTTTTTTGGTTGATTGCTTTCACAAAATCCACTTCGTCTTTCCATTCTCTAGAAAGTTCCGTACTAAAATTATATGATCTTCTTAAGTGAGGTTAAAAATTATTACTGTTTAGCGTATGTAGCAATTTTATTTCGTAAGCCCATTAAGGGGCATGGACCATTGCCCTAAAAGCAAATAAATTATTATAAATTTTAATTACTTATGAGTTGAGCGAGCGAATGTACTGGATGTTTGTAATAGCAACGGAGTTGATAGAGTTTTAAAGCTCCAAAACCGTTTTGAAGGAGTATGAAAACCGTGCGTTTGTCAGTCAAATCAAAGAGAATTAAAAGTGCACTTTGCTGAATTTTGAAATCAGGTGAAAAACATCTGTCAATAATGGTATTTAGAATTGCCTTGAAGAATAGAGAAAATAAATTTAAAGTTAAATTATTTCAATTTTTCTTACCTTTTCTTTGACAAATTTTTCTCTCAACGAAGGCATCGATTTTACCATTTTATCCATCAAGTTAATAATTGACACAAAAATTTCCACATCTGGGTGTTGAACTTAACGCAGATGATTCGAGATGGTTTATATCTTATACTTTGAAAACAAGATTAATACCTACTTAAAAATTTGATAGAATTGAAAAATCTTTGGTGATGGAATATTTTGTTCGTGAACGATTCGCTGTTTTTTACAACTACGCAAAGGAGATTGATACTGTTTACGATTCTACAACAGTCTTCTTCGGTCAGAGGCACAATTTGACACCAATCTAGTGAACTCTGAAATAATAAACTGCAACTTATCACCATAGACTTATTAATTATAGTATGTAGTGTGTAGGCTATTACGAATAATATATCCGAGTAATGCAGAGCAGTTTGCACTTTCTTTGAAATTGAGGAAATCTCTGATAACTTGTAAAGATACGCTAATTAATTATTATTTATCTGTAAATATGATTGATAAGTCACCTTTTTAATAGCTTCGACGCACACGGGATGAATTTCTTGTATACACCAAGTTAAAATGCGATGAATGAAGATATCATTTGATTTATTCTTGCAGTAATTAATGCCATTCTTGGATAAAGCTTTTTCTTCAATTTTGTTAACTCCTAAAACAACAATTTTGGAGTAAAACAACAAGTTATTTTGTTGTATAGGGAGTTACAATTTGGAGCGAATAAAATTGCAGTTCCGGTATTTCAATAAGTTTTGCTATTTTACAAACTCAGATTTTATTAAATTTTATTAAATCCAACCGGAAGTGGCATTTCCACTCTCTCCAAATTGAATTCTGACTCTACCATTCTCAACCCATGCCGTAACTTGGTTCACTAACGCATCTTTTTGAAGAAATTCTATGAACATATCACAATCCATCAGTTTCGCGTAATACTCAAACCAAGGCTGCTGCGCATGCTTCTCAAATAACTTCATAAATAATAGCTTAAGGTTCACAAGATTTATTACAGATGATTCATCTTAAATGTGAAATGTGATAATTAGCAATTATAGTACCGTAGTAAAACTACAACTAAAACTGCAATATACTTTTAGCACACTGGCTCAAAGTGGGGAAAATATCAGGATTAGTGAATTCATTCTTCCATTCTTTATGATCCATTTTTTTAAATGCAGCTATGCGAAGTAGAATTTGAATACAGGTGTATCGAATTCGAAAAACGTAATTATTGCTTAACAATTCTAAAATAAATGGATTTTAGATGTTAAAAAATATTTACTACCTAAACTTTACCTTTAAACTCCTTAGCTTGAAGCAAGTCAGGATAAATAGCGTGAATGCACAGAATTCGCAGACAAACCGCCAAAACCCGAGCAGTCATGAGCATATACATCATTTCGAATGGATTTAGATTATTGATCTGAAGTATAAGTTTTTTAGTTTTATGACAAATATTATATTTATTGTCATTTTACCTCAGAGAAATTATCGTCGTCCAGATATTTCAAAACTTCATCTAAAACCTCCAGTTGGTCTTTGCACAGTTGCTTGTTAGACCTCATTATTACAGCTAGATCTTCCACAGGACAAAAGTCTCGGACTTTTAAAAATATATTTTAAAACATTTGTTTATTATATTTATACGCTGGATTAAGAATGTTATTGCATACCTATGGTTTTAAAGAGATCTGTTACTCTAAACAATCTGTTTTCCAATGACAAAGATTTCTCAGTTACAATTTCCTTATATTTCAAAAAGTATGGTTTTTGGTCTGGTTTACAGCCAGCATCTTTCGGTACAAGACAAACGCCCAAATTTTGACTGTAGCTTTGCTCCTCCATTTTGAAAATTAAAATCTTACATCTCGCGAATTCCTTTTCTCCAATATTATTGAAAACGAGTATTGCAGGGAAGTTGCACATGGGCAAAAGTGGGCGTTGCTTGTGTTGCTGTTTTGGTTAATTTTATTATTTTCATAATTTAAAAGTTAGCAAAGGTATTTACTTTGTATGTATAAGTGATACAATACATTAATTAGGTTTAATTTTATCCTAGAAATTTCAATTTTTGTTATTACCCAATTATTTTTTCTATTAGTGATAACTACATGTGAGCAAGTCTGCTTATGTCTGAGCCTGATTAGACTGTTCAGTTTTAATTACTTCAGATAGCATTTAAATTTGTTTATTTTCAAACTTCCAAAGATGTAAAATTTGTTTACTTAACTACTTTATTTTAATTACAATTAAAATTAAAATTAAAATTAAGAACATGATCTCGCAATAAATTTATAAAAAAATTATTATCTTTCATACACAACTAATTTTATGTGCTTCATAGAATATTATAGCTAATAATTTAATAAATACATAATTTATAATAAGTCCTTCACGGGTAACGAAGCATCAAGGTTGAAAATTGAGACTGACAAATGAGACACCTACTGAGCAGCAACGGAACTAGATAAACGGGTAAAACGAACATGGCGACCACCAGTCATGAAATAGATAAAACCAAGAAATATGATAGGCAATTGAGGTAACTAAGATAGATTTTAAAGTTATTTACAACTTCTTAAAAGTACTATAACTTCTGTTTTTACATATAAAATTATTCATTTTTGCAGGTTGTGGGGCGAACACGGTCAAGCATCGCTTGAATCTTGTCAAGTCTGCCTGATAAATGCCACCGCTACGGGAACTGAAATTCTCAAAAGCGTCATTTTACCCGGTTAAATTGCAATTAAAACCGTACAGCTTAATGTGTAAATTATAAACTGACATTTATTTATTAATGATACAGGGATAGGGTCATTTACTATCGTCGACGGGAATAAAATAACTGGAGAAGACGTTGGAAACAAGTATGAAAAATAAATTCTATATCAATTAAATAAGAAAAATTAATGGAAGAAATTTTATTTTTATCATGCAGCTTTTTCTTGGATAAAGATAGCATTGGAAAGGTAAATTTAGAAATTGCATTTAAAATGTGGTACGTAAATGTCATTATTTGAATTTTAGAACAGAGGTCAAATTGCTACTCAACTGCTGCTAGAATTAAATCCTGATGTTCGTGGAGATTTCGTTGATGAAGTAAGAGTGTTTTGTAATATTGATACTAATTGTAAAGTTTCTAATTTATCATTTACTCACAGACACCAGAACACATGTTGAAAAACAACCCGGGATTTTTTAACATTTTTTCAGTGGTTATTACCACAGGTCTAAAAGAAAGGTATTGAGTTCAAATTTAATGTGAAAAATTAAATTCTTAATAATCAAATTCTTTATTTTTAAGTACTTTATTGAATTTAGCTGCCCATTTGTGGGAGGTTAATATTCCATTACTCATTTGTCGAACCTATGGATTTATTGGATACATTCGTTTACAAGTTAGGGAACACACTGGTAGGTAAAAATTAGAAATTAAAGCATTTTCATGTCTGAATGCCATTAATTCTAATTTACAGTAACTGAGTCTCATCCTGACAATGCTCATGAAGATTTGCGATTAGATCAACCGTTTCCCGATTTAACTGATTATGTGAATAGCTTGGATTTTTCTACCATGTCTAAAAAGGTGTGAAATAACTATTACAATTGATTTCTGTATTTATTTGTCATTTATTTTTGTTGCTAGGATCATGCCCACGTACCGTACATTGTGATATTATTGAAATATTTAGATATCTGGAAAAAATCTGTAAGAAATTTAAATCAAATGAATTTATATGAAAATAATTAAACGTTTTCTTAAAAACAGCACAATAACAACTTGCCAAAAACATACAAAGAGAAAGAAGAATTTAGAGAATTAATTAAGTCAGGTATCGTATATTAATTTTTTTTGAATTTACAACATCAGTTATTTCGATTTTGATTTGTTAAGGTATGCTGCGAAATGAATTAGGGGTTCCTGAGGAGGAGGAAAATTTTGAAGAAGCGATAAGGGTTGTAAACGCAGCTTTGGTGCCTACGAAAATTTCCCCGGCTGTTCAGGAAATAATAAATAATGACCAATGCATTAATATTACATCAGACGTAATACTAACAAAAAATAAAATAACTTTTTATTATAAAATGAAATATTTTTACGTTTTAGAGTAAGCCATTTTGGGTTATGGCTCGGGCATTAAAAGATTTCACCGAAAATGAAGGTAATGGATTTTTGCCTTTACGAGGATCCATTCCCGACATGACAGCGGACTCGCAACGCTACATCAGTCTTCAGAATGTGTGAGATACAAATTAAATTGAGAATTTACATTTTTTTTGTTTTAATTTTTTTTTTATAAATTGTTTTTTAGATATAAAAATGAAGCAAACAAACACGCTGAAATAATTTTTCGAAAAGTTCAGCAGTTATTGTTAAACATAGGAAAGGTGACATTAAAGAAAAAAAAAGTAACTTTTCTTCGTAACTGGGTATTTATAAAATAATGCATGGATTTTTGCAGCCGCAAGATTACATCACCGAAACGGACATCAAACTGTTTTGTAAAAACGCTGCTTTTCTACGTCTCGTTAAAGGGCGTTCTATTGCTGAAGAATACAACACAAAAACAGCAAAAGTTCAAGACATAGGTTAATTAATTTACCCAATTTACTTTATAAGTATTGACAAATTCTTTTTTTTTTAGTTATGCACTTAGATAATCCAGATAGCGAAATTGTATTTTACGTTCTTCTGAGAGCCATCGACCGATTCAACTTGGAATACAGCCGTTACCCAGGATGCTTTAATGACGAAGTTGAACCGGATATAATCAAACTAAAAGTTATAAATTTATTTTTTATTTTAAGCTTTTATGATTAAATGTTTGTGATTTTTTTAAAGACTTGTTTGAGCACAGTGTTACACGACTGGGGTTGTGGACCCATTGCTAAAGACGACTTCGTTCATGAAATGTAATTTTTATTTTAAAAATTTGTTTTCTTGTAATTAATAACAATTAATATTTTAGGTGTAGGTATGGAGCAGCCGAGCTCCACTCGATGGCGGCGTTTGTTGGCGGTTGCAGTTCTCAGGAAGTTATCAAACTAGTTACTAATCAATATGTACCTTTAAACAACACCTATATCTTTAATGCTATGACTGGTACGTCAACCACTTTTGAGTTATAGTTTCAAATTTTAAAACTAATTCTTATCTTGAATAATAAATATCTCTCTCCATAAAAATTCGCTATCGAATGTAATTTATGTAATTTTATTTAATCATAAATTTCGTAACATAATTTAAATTGTGCAAGAAAATAAACACTTTATACAGAATGCTGATTGAGTTAATAATATCAAAGTTCATCTCTGGAAATGTTGAAAGATTTCAATCCTTGGTCCAGCTCCTTCAATGTCATTCCACCTTGAACCAAAATACAAGTTACACCTGAAATATAATAAATTTCACAATTTTTATTTAGTGATTTCGATATTATAGTGCCATGTGTACCTAACTTGCTGACTTCAGCAACGTTTCGATGCTCGTCATCAAAAAATAACATGTTTTTGTACTCCAAATTTGCTAAATCTTTAAATCTAGTGATAAAAATTGATATCGTTGAATGAAATAAGATTTGATAGAAAATTTTTGTTTACATTTTGAAATGTGACACTTTCGATCCGGGATAAATCTCTCTGTATTTAAAGTATTTGGACCAGCCAAATAAAACTATCAACTCGTTCGCTTCGGTAATGCAGCTCGTTCTAGAAGCAACTCCTATATCGATATTTTTACTCTGCAAAAAGTTGAATATTTTAGGCACGTCTGGGTAATATTCGACTGAATTATTCGCTGCATCGTAGACTTTATTGCCACTGCAATAAAAAAATAATTATATAAATTCTTGAAAATTCAATTTAGAGAAAAAAAAAAAAAAAATTATACTCAGCCTTCCTAAATGGAGGGGTTACATGAGTATCGACCCAAAACGGCCACAACGTGTAATCTAATCAAAATAAAGTACAAGTTCATGACATGAGATAAAACATACAAATCTTATCATTTTATTCTGTACCCAAATCAAACACAACTAAACCTAGCGAAGGCTTAATGGCAGTTACCGACATGCTAAATTGAAGATAAAAACGTGTTATTAGTTTCATTACAACCTGTTAAAATTAATTAAAAATTGAAATTAAAATGATAAAATATGATAAATCGGATAATAACACAGTTTGTTTTATCAGCAACAAATGTGAGTTGGAACGTAGTTTACAAACCTGCCACCGAGTGTCGCTGGTGTGTTTACAGTGCGAGGAGGATGATCACATTTCCGCTTTAAAAAGACGTAATCAGCAACAGCACTACATCAGTCACCTGAAGTTGTGTCGCCAGCGAATTCGCGGACATTAAGAAATCAGTGGCAGTTGCAAATCAAACACGGTGAGAAGTCGGCAGATAACAAGTCTGGCTTCTAGTAATGATCAACGAAGAACGATGGGAGGTTTTAATTGGCGTGATATTTTGATGGACTCCAGCAGTGACAGCAGTAGGTCATCGTGCTCCAATCGCTTTACCAAGTTGCCACCTGAATTGCTGGCTCAGATTTTCTCACATTTGCCAGGCAAAGATGTGAGCAAAGTGTCCAAAGTGTGCAAACCCTTCTTCGAAGCGAGTAAAGTTGAGAACATTTGGCAGAAAAGGTGTTTACAAGGTGAGTTAACTTAGGGTTCCACATCGAGAGGTGTGAGCCAATGAGGGCACATAACGGCATTTAAAGTTTCATTTCTCATTTCCCATCCGTCGTACACTTCACTGTAAAGCTAAATGCACGCACTTGTTAGAAAAGTTGCCATTGTAAGTGCAATTAAGCTGTAAATAAACGTGGTCAGATCAGGGCCCTTCCACGTGAAAATACTTAGAGAGTTCAAGGACGAATTGAAGTGGCCGTCTTACTGACACATATTCAAACATCACAAGGGAAGCATTTAAATGTATTTTAAGATGAATTAAATACGTTTAAATAAAATGGCAGAAATTTTTCTCTCGATTTTATCGGTTTTTTTTTCTTGTTTTTGCTGGTTGCGAAAGTTATTTTAATTGAATTTGATGTAAGTGAATCTGGTCGCGATAAAACAATTAATAGAAATGGTAAAGGCGATAATGGGGAAAATATGAAACGAATTTATTTTCAAGGAAATTACGCGTTAATTTTTTAAGTAGGCCAGGTCAGTGGTCCTTATTGAGGGATGTTAAACCGGATTTTGTTCTTCTTCCCCTCCTAATTTGTATTAAACTAGGGTAAATATTTTTTTACATTTTCAAAACAATATTCAACTGTTATTAAATAATTTTTTTCTTCAAATATTTCTTTTATCTTATTGTTTTTTTGTTTTTTTTATCTCAGAGTATGGAATATCATTACGTGAGAGCCCGACTTGCTTATCGTACATGCAACTATACACCAAAAGTGAGTCATTTTCTAAATAAAATTAATTATAACTTATCAAGTTGATATAAATTTATGTAATTGATGATTTATTTCATACAATTTTGCATTCCTCATTTTTTGTTTGGTTTAAAATTTCAGTTTTACACAAATATGGACACATGATCGGGGTTTGGCAAACTGAAGTAGCTTCGTATGGTGGTTTGTTGCAAGTCAAGGTATTAAAAATAAAAAATAAATTCTTTCCAAGAAAATAATTTTTATCTTTTATTTTTTTTAGTTTGAAGTTAACAGACTCGTGGGAATTGAATGGCGTCCGCCGTCAAATCCAAATGTACGCGACGCTTTACGTAGACGAGATATTTTTACAATCGAGTTAACAGAAGATGAGCAGGTGCAGATTTTATGCCATAAAGGAAACAATGGGCCGCATCCAGCTGCAATTGAGATGGTAAAATCGAATGCTGCCAGTTGGAGGAAATAAAGCGTAGTAATTCTTTAATTTCGAAATTTCAGAAAAAAAAAGTTTGTTTTTACACAAAATGTTGCCATCCTGAAAAACACGAACATCCTGGAAGTAAGGAACAGGTAAATGATGAATTATTTTATCATGGAGAAATTGTTTTATTATATTTTTATTTTTTCCTACAGGAGTTTTATGAATGGCTAAAGGACGAAACGACTGCGGTGAATTTATTAGACGATCACTCGAAAGAATTGTATCTGATAAAATTTCTCATGATTCGCGAGTACGAGTAAGAAATTATTTTTTAGTTTAATTATTTATTTATCTAACCATCAGTACACAACTGTTAAAAATATATTGTGATGTTTTCCTTCGTGCATTTATTTTAATTTCATGACTGTTAAGTGGGAAAAAACAGCTGTATTCAAGTTAGGTTATGTAATGCTCTTGCTTTTTCAAACATTACGCGTTTATTTTATCGGACTTCAGTACTGAGTAATGAATTGAAAAAAAGGGAAAAAAAGCCTTGACCTTGATAAACAGTGTTGACATTCAGTAGTGCAAGCTATGCTAATGATTATGTAAAGGAAATGACATCAAAAGCACATCACGCCACTGATTGTAAATTTTACCCAAAGCAGCTTCTTACAAAATAATTTAATTAGGGCTTTAATACTTAAATTTTACTGCCTTTACTGGTTGTAAAAATAACTGCCCATTGGTCAGAACTGTTGCCAAGTCTATTTTTTTCTTTGGTATTTTCGCACGAGATGGCGTTGCTGTGTCGAAACACGTGCCGATGCTGTGCTGCTTTGCTGCATGGCACGTGAAATTTTACCTGTTTTGTAATTTAATGCCATTGTTTTTATGATTTTAAATTTTTTTAATTTGTTTATTTTTTTTAAAGACGGAATGCATTTGAACATCGTAGACTTCGTCCTTCAC
>JAQFZP010002872.1:0-12008 GCA_034695745.1 Geophilus truncorum | reverse complement strand
TTCCTCATTTTAGTCCTTGCTTGGTGATCAAAAGTTGAAGTAAAAACTCACGCTGTCACGCTGTTTTCGTTGTAGAGTCGTTTATAGAGTCGTCGTTCTTCGAAATTATCTGTGGAAACAACTTATTTTTAAAATTTTTGTTGAGTGTATTTTGACAACAACGCTAATTAGAAATGGTTGTACTTACATCTTTCCCACCACCATCCGAAGGGATTAGGCATCAACAGGCTAACACAACAGCTCACATTCAAAACAAAGATCTGGGAAGCGGCACGTTGTACATTGCGGAAAGGTGAGTGTTGTATTGTCTTGTTTTGACTAAACTAAACCAAGCATTTTTTCATATTTTATTGATATTATTTCTAGTCGAGTTTCCTGGGTCAGCGAAGAAGGGCAAGGATTTTCGTTGGAATACCAAGCTATTTCACTTCACGCCATATCGAGAGATCCAGCCGCGTTTCCTAAGGAATGTTTGTATTTAATGGTAGAAGGCAAATTAGACGACAGTCCCGAAAAAGTGTCGGAAGATGAAGAGGATGAAGAAGGCTGTAATGACGACCATTCTCCTATTACGGAAATTAGATTTGTTCCGCAAGACAATACAAATCGTAAATTCAAATTTTTTTTTTTTCTTTTTTAGAGTAGAAGTGTTCACTGTCTTCGATTTTAAAACATTTTCTCGAGATAAACAGTCAAAAACATATCGAAATGAATGTGCAGT
The DNA here is from genome assembly GCA_034695745.1 of Geophilus truncorum. Classification (NCBI taxonomy): domain Eukaryota; kingdom Metazoa; phylum Arthropoda; class Chilopoda; order Geophilomorpha; family Geophilidae; genus Geophilus; species Geophilus truncorum. The sequence goes on along the minus strand of JAQFZP010002872.1, from coordinate 11,287 downwards.
CTGTTTGTAACGTCCGTCTTAGCAGACGATCAACATTGCACAGACATGTCTGAAGATTCTATAATAATGGCCATAAACGAAACTGATTATCTTTCGAAATTGCAATGAGAAAGTATTTAAACTACAAAATATACAAAGATATGCGGATTTGTTTATAAAAAATAAAAACGGAGACTGAACACCAATAGTTATTCTTAAAGAAATATTTTTTAAACTAATTCATACATTATTTAGTTGACACTATGTACCGCGTCATGGCCGATTGTCAGATTTTGCATCCTGACCCGGACGATTCGATATCTGAAGGTAACTTTCAAACGTAAAAAATATTATTAAAACTTAATTTAAAACTAAAATTTACAGATGAAGAAGACGATGATGTCGATCATTTTGAAGATGCTGAAGACGACGATAGTCAGATCAGGAATTCTTCAGCTCAAATTGGTGCTGGAGATGCCGCGACGTCGAATGAGCTATCTGTCGCAAATGTTTACGGTAATTTAATTTATTAATCTGCATTAAAATAAATGTTCTTAAAACGATTTTAAACAATAGGTGATGCTCAAGATGTAGCAAATAATCACAATGACGACGAACCTATGGATGTAAGCCAATTTGAGGATGCCGAACCTGAGCATTAAAGTAGGAGAAAATGAACTCTTCACTTCCTTTATTTGTTTTTTCTTACTTTTTTTTATGATTTTGCATTTTTTTATATTAATGTATTCATTTATCTACTTTGCTTTAATCTTTTGTAAAAATATAGAATAATAACATTGATCGTAATAACAACATACAATAATAATTATGTAACTAAATCGAAAAAAGTAGAAACTTTTCAATACTTCAAACAAAAACAGCAGTGAATTTGTAAAAATATCTTTAGCTTAAAAGCACTATGTACAAAATTATTTCATTAAACTCGGGTTTTTTGTGTATGAAAATGAGCCTTTTTTTTTTTTTTTTTTTTTGTACGCTTATTCGTCATAAATGAGTAGGAAAATGAGTATAGAAAATGCATGTTAAAAATGTGATGATTATGAAAATGAGTGAGTGGTTTAATTGACACTTAATTGCAATATTACTCTCTTGTATACCGAACTTTGGTGTCCAGTCGCCGCATTTTGGAAAATCATTAGGTGCGACTTTAAAATCTTGACGATTTCCAACTTTGAATACCATTGCCATACCAACTTCCATGTGAAATGAAATGTGACAATGAAGCAACCAAAAACCTTGAAACGTCAAAGATAAACAGTTTTAGAATAAATAAAATTAATATTAAAGAGTAAACACTATTTTCAGGCCATGGGTTAAAAAAAAAATTCAAATTTATTAACAAATGCCTAAAATTAGAGTTTATTTCTTTCTCACCATATAAAATTCTTTTTTTGTCTCATATAAACATTTCCACGTTCAACAAATAAATTTTTTTGTTTATTTAAACATGGAAATTCAAAAAAATATTATATGGGTCATTTCTGCTTTATGAGACAGAATGAAATGTATTTAATTTCTAGATGACAAAAACTTTTTGTCTAACACGTAAACGGAAGCGTTTACATAAGAGCAAAAAAGAATTTTGCAATAAAACCAATAAATACCAGGATTATCGGCAATAAATCGTATAATCGCGTAGCCTCCGTCCGGTACAGTTATTGAATCTTTAACCGGTGCATGTGACAATTTTCTCTTAATTTTCCCCTCTGCGTCCAATTGCTGCACCTCACTTAAAGAGATCTGATCAGAAACTTTGTCCATAGCCACAACCCGAAACGCATGGCCATGCAAATGGAACGGATGATTCGCGTCAAACGTGTAACCTAAATGCAAATATAATTTTTTTTAATGAAACCGTTTATCGTACATCAAATAAATAGACTATAATACCTTTATCGATCAAAATTATCTCTACTAACGAATTTAAAGGTAGTTCGTACAGATATATGCACTCGCAGAAATATTTAGAGCAGTTTTTCTTCACGGTCAATTCGTTACAGAAATTGTAGTTGCCAGTTTGTGTGAGTAGTGGTGATGAAGGCATTTGGAAAGATATGCCGTTAATCTGAGGTGTATACAGGCGATCTTTGTCCTTTAAACGCCGGTCAAAAAATGAATAATACTGTGGATTATGGAAATGAGGATTGTCGATCGCATTAAAGTCGAATGCCAAGTGGAATTTGTGAGTCGGTTCAACATCAGGTGGCCAATTTTCCTTCGACAGAGCACTCAAGTCTGCTATGGAGAGACTCATGTTGCTTGATGGGGTGTTTAGGGAATTTAATTGCTAGAAAAAAAAAATAAAATGGAAAGTTTTAACCGTTAGAAGCTCATTTGAATACGAAGCAGGGCTGAAAAAGAGCAATTTGCGATTAAGTGAAATGCCTGTGAGAAAAACATGCGGTCAAATTTAATTTGGTGCTTTCGATTGAAGAGATAAAAAACAAATTAAGAAAATTTCAGGTTCGAATCCGGGTATCTGTAATTTGTTTAAAAAAAATAAAATTTATAAAAGGACGTTACACCTTTGCGTAATTCCTCGGATTCCAAAAGTTAAAGTGCGTTAATCTATTTTTATCAAGTGACATTATCTTTAAGCCCGAATTTGATGTACATTTTTACGTAACACCCGTCTGCTTTTGTGATTTCACCACTACCGAGCATAATGTTTATCAATACTGTAATCGTGTAAATAAACTGAAAAAAAATGAGTAGCTAATTATGTAGGCTTCTGTTTACTTTTAGCAAATCGTATACAGTACTGTGAGCTCATTCCCTTAAATTTTATGTCACATTTTAGCACTAGTTTCCAACAAAATAGACCAATAAAATGAGATTTAAGTTCTCAGAAGGGGGAAAGTAAACAAAAAAATCAAATCCTCGTCTTACCTTGCCCACCCTTCTCATGCTGTCGTAATCACCGACATCCGAGATTTCTCTCTCCCTCGCTCCATCGTACTTGATTAATGCAAGTTGATAGGCACTGGTAAAATTCTCACCGCAGTCTAACAACCCCCGTACACGCAACCAGTAATTTTTCACTTTCTGGTTAGCCTTCAGAATGAAATCAAATCTCTCGCCCGAGTATATAACAACAGACTCGACATCGACGGGCTTCACAGCAGAGCCGTCGCTAGCTATGATTTTCAAGGAATGGTCGTCTATGGACAGTTCAAACGGACAGTTGAGAACTCCGTCACTGATGACACGGAATCGATAATTATTCCCATATTTCACGTGGAAAGTTTCTAGCGGTGTGTAAACAGCATCGCCGCTATCGTCTACAAAAGTCCGATATCTTCCTTTGCCGTTAATAAGAAAGGAATTCGCTTTATTATCGCCATCACTGTGATGATGCGCTGCGAATTTCGACGCGGCGAAGTCATTCAACCAGTCAGTGATCAAAATAACGTGTTCAGGGAGATCTTCGTCGTATAAATTAAAGTGGGGGTCTCTCGACGGTGTTTGCCTGACTATTAAAGTTCCGTGGACGCCGTCTGCATTTTGTAGGCCAGTGTGCGAGTGGTAGAAATGAGTTCCCGGGTTGACCGCTTCAAACGAGTATCGGAAAGTGGTAGCACTCTGAATTGGGCATTGAGTGATCATGGAAACACCATCCATAAAAGGTGTTGCTTTCTGATGGAATCCGTGCCAATGAATGGATGTGCCGGAATCCACCAGCATGTTCTTTAAATCCACTATTATTGTGTCGCCTTCGCACACCTTTAAAAAAATATATATGAAAGTTAATGACTTACTTCAACTTTACCTGTTGTGGTGCTAAGGACAAGGAACTCTTGGAATCGGGGAAAAAATTTATGTACATTGCGTCAAAAGTGTTCTATTAAAGTCGTATAAGGGGAAAACCTATTAAGAAAAATATGGACTATTTACATAGAAATGATGTATATGTACGTCAATGCATTTATGTAGGACGATAACGATAAATAAACTACTTTTGAATAGCAGGCTACCAGTTAATAACGGTAACTACATTTCTTGGGTTGGTTGGTTGGGAGGGAGGACAAAAAATTAAAAAAAAAAAATCATTATGCATATTTATCATCTTATACAACCTGAATACTGGGTCCAGGAAGTTGCCTATTGATAACCACGACGGCTTTTTCTACTCCATTGCCGGCAATACAATGCGGTCGTCGACAGTCGCTTTGATTGAATGGACAATTAAAACAAGCTTTGCTCATTGTGTAGTATAATTCCATTTCAAACTCATAATAACAGATTCGAGACGGGCTCCCTTCTTCGCATTGCCGCTGGCAGGGGTGTGCCTCTGATTAACATATAAATTGATCAACAAATTGTAAGGTTAGAATCACCGTGTAAAATCGAGCGTATCATAGCAAAATAAACGATTTACCTAGAGCGTGTAAGCTATCTTCTCGTAAAATGAGGAAGGTAATGATGAAGGGCAAGTTCTTGTGTATCTGCATCATTGTGTGATTGTGATGGAAATAATGATGATAGTTGTAATCTTAAGGTGATGCTGCAAGGTGAAGTATAGAATCAGATAGGAAAGATAAGAAAGAAAAATACTGTAAATAGGAAGGGAAAGTTTTCACTTTTTTTTTCTTTCTTAAATCGTTTTTGTTATCTCTTGCTATTTGTTTAGAGTGAAACCCATTAGTACGGAAACGAGGTTTTGTCCTACTTTTTTATATGTACTTTTTTAGTCATTAAAAAAAAGAATAAAAATATTTAAATATAAAAGAAGATAAAGCACGGGCTTCCTCAAAAAGTTACATTTTTGTCATACAAATATGCAAAATATATACCCAAATATTACTACTAAAACACCACGTGCGATGAGTTTGCATCGTCCATAATAATTTTAGTCACATTAATTTAGAATATAAATTCCTTTTAGAACTAATAAATGATTTATATCAAAATGATTAAAGGTTTGAATGTACGACTACAATAGATAATAAAATCACATTCAATAAATAAATCGCAGCATTTACATACCAAACTTCAACTTTCACGTTAATAAATCAACCCGTAAAAATCATTTCTCCGGTCGTTATCACCCCGGCAAAAGCGCACATCTTGCTTCTATTACAGCCAAACATGTGGAATGACTGCTGGAAACACTTACCAGAACTTATTACGTGAATGCCAATTTAAAAATTTAAAAAAAAAAAAAAAATAATAAAAACCGGCCGTTATCCGTCCTTATCGGTAGAAACCTCGCAGGAAAGTGTAGGTGCGAAAACCTGTATCACATCACATGTGAAAAACGTGATGTGTATCACGCCTAGATTGCAACAAGACTAAATGCTCAGATATTAGGAATGGTGAATGGTGATGGTGATGGGAAATCCCTACCGCTGCCTGCGGGAGTTCTTTCCACCTTTTTCTAATGAAAACCAAATGTTAAGTGTATTAAATTAATTTTCCAGCTCACGCATGGCAAAAAAAAAAATTTCAATTATGTAATTTTTTTTTTAAATATGCAATTAATTTCAGTTCAATTCAATAGCGTGGATAATTATTCATAATGCTATTCAACCACTTTTTCTGCTGTGCAATAATTAATTGAGTCGTAAAAAGTCACGAAAGTTGTTTGCGACACATGGATCGTGTTATTCAAGATTTTTATTTCGTTTTCCACATTTCATTCGATTTAAACGACCTCATTCTCAATTTCTTTCTTAAAATTTGCACATTTTTTATTGCCTCGAGCCATTCTCAACCTTGATTTGCAATCCCATTAAGCACACATATGTACACTTACCAGTAATTACCACAGCTTATAAGATTTGAAGAATTAAGGTTTATTTCCTTGCAGTTGCAGTTATAATACAAATTGCTGATACAAATTCTTTTAATTAATATCTTTTGTGTTCATCGTAAAACTATCGATGCCAAAAACTTCCCAGTAAGAAAGTTGTTGTAAAAATCCAAAATGCCTTGTAAATTATACTTTTTCAAGTGTTCGAAGTAAAGCGCCTTAATTCGAGGCTAGAAAAATTGTGTTAAAAAAGAAAGAAGAAGAAGAAGAAAAGGAAAAAAAAAAAGAAAGAGGTTATAATTACTATTATTGGACAATATTAAAAAAAAATGAAATGTAACCTTTGCAAAAAAGCAACCAGTAGCAGCAATTTCTTCGTCATCTTGATTCTAGATAAGATAAATGTAATGATTAAACAATGATAATCACAGATAATTATCTATTGACTATACTAACATCTCGAAGAAACTGAATTGTGCATCCAGCAAACGCCAAATGATTATATAAATTCAACTTCTGGTTTTTGTGAGCGATTGGCAAACGATCCAGAGTTTTATGTGTCAACCCAAACGATGTATGTTCATTTTCGAATGCTCGGTTAAGGAACAAAACGTCGCACATTATTCGAACAAATCTGTTAAATTCTTTGATGTAGAACAAACTTCTGTTTAAAATCGTTACGACCACTTCTCTGTGAAAACTTTTATCTCGTCTCAAGGCAATAAATGCACATTTGTATCTGAAAATTTAAAAACTCGATAAAATAAAGAAAAAAAATTTGTCCAAGTTCTGCATTCTTTGTTCTCACACTTTTTTTAAAAAAAATACTTTTTTAACTTTTTAGATGCCAACAACCTACTCACCTGCAAATGAGTGCACACAAAGAAGTAATCGGAAAGGCACTGCCAGCTAACAAGCACATTTCAATAACTAGGTTTGGCGGAAGCTCTATAATAGGTAACTTGTATTTTAAATAAAGGTCAGGAATCTGTGGATAAGATGAAAATTGTAATTACTAAATTACGTATTTGAAAAAAATAATAAAAATTAAGAGACGCTTACCACTCCATAGAATGAAAGAATGGAATGCAAAATAGAAAGATCAGACGTTTCCTTTAAAATTTCAATGTGCAGTTCGCTCACGTGACTGATGAACGCAACTATAACTTCTAGAGATTCATAATCTCTCTCAACGCAAAAAATGCTAAAAATAGTTTACTACTTAAAAATACAAATTTATACCTCGTAAAGTAATTTCCTTACTTATCATACGAATTGTTTCTACTCATTTCGGATTTTGCGAAGTTACGAAGCATGGTCGTGAAAGCCTGCAAAATCAAAACCACCTGTTGCTTGTTCGCCTTTTGAAAACAAAATTTCACTAAAGGTTCCATGTAATTGGCGTATAAGTCTGTAATAAAATGAATTTCATTAGTATACAGTATTTGTCAATTTCAGAAAATCCTATACCATCTGTTGGACAAATTTGTAGCCAAGTGAGCAATTCTAGGAGTGGGGTTAAACAATCAACAAAATCCTCGCGTTTAAAATATCTTTTTAAAAATATAGCAGTAGCAGGCAATCCCTCTTGAATGTGTTCTTGAAAATTCGACAAAGTAAACATAAGTTGTATAAGCGAATCCTTGTTATGTTCGTTACAACCTGTAAATGTTAATATCAACGTTAAATTAAATTTATATTCAGTGAGTAAAGTATCGTAAATAAGAATTTACATTCGGCTAGATAAAATCTTAACCATACGTCCAATCTTATCGGAATGTTCTGTTTATACTTAATACACAAAGTGCACAAACTAAGAGGATTTTCAATCAATTTTAATGGAGAAGCAGGAAGCTAGATAATCAACAACAAAAAATTAAACTGAAAACACTAAAAAAAAAAAAAAAAAAAAAAAAAAGATTTTCTTTTTAAATTTATTTTACCCGAACTTTCATTTCCCTTTCCATTTTCAATCGTGCGCAATATGCATCAGAAGGTTTAAATGACAATGACTCTAAATTTTTTAACATTTCCGAATATTCGTTTAACGGAATATTCCCAACCTAAAAAACATTGTCATTCGAAAAGAGAAAAATTAATTCGAATTAGCACTTTAATCCTACTTGAGAGTGAGTAGCTTCATGCCCTGATGATTCTTGTTCCTGCATTACATCTGATGATGCGGACTGACAAAAAGAATTACAGCGATATTTTAATGATAGTTAATCATCGAATATTTGAAGTCTTACATTAGATTGAATCATTTGTTCGATTGCAAGTGGATTTAAATCCTTATAGATCTTTAGTAAAGTGGAAAAATGCTGAGGAGCATCCTAGAGACAAACAATTTATCATTTTTTCCCTTGAATTTCTAAATTATGCACTTACTAGTTTATTGCACAACTCCATTACTTTTCTAATCCTGTAAGGTTTAACGTCGCTTTTTAATGTTAATTTAGTCAATACGTCCACAATGTGCAAAGACTAATAAAACAATAATTAATTAATATGAATTGCGTTAAGTTTATTTATATTACCAGTGACTCAGTGTCTAAATAATGAAATAAAATGTCGTATAAACAACTAATTGTCTCCGTGCAATCAATTGCATCAAAATATTCCGACATCCATTCGGCCAGAATAATCTATTAAAAAATTATGGTAAATAAATGTTTTATGATTTCAAACTGACATATTTTACCTGCACTTGTTCTGGTAGTTTATTAGTGCTCAGATGTGAGATGGCAAAGATCACAGCCTCTGAAGGTATGATTGTCGCTGGTATCAAGCTATGTAGTACTTTTATAGATTGTATTTCGTCTAGACAAATGATCAGATTCTAAAACTATTCTGAATTCTGAATAAAAACTAACTTCTATTAATTTACTTACTTAACTGTTGCGACAAGGCTAACCTTATTAAAGGCATCATGTTCTCATGATGTAGGCCATGCAATTGAACGAACGAGTGAAGAGTAGTCACTAAGTCGTCAGTTTGACTATTATCCGTATTTTTCAGAAACTTGGTTACAAAATAATCAATTTTTTTGGGTGAACATAACAATTTCTGACGGCGATGTAAAACTGTCACTTCCATGGGCTCCTCAGCCGCAGCCATTTTACAGTTTTACAAGAATATAAACAACAATAACGTTTAGAACGGAACTAAAAGTTGGCGCCGAATTGAGTCTAATGGCCGCCATCAATGCAGTGCTGGCCAGTGCTGCCCTCTATTGCTTACTTCTTTAACTTGAGAAGGAATTTCAAACTTTATTTGATTTGTAAAATAATTTGTATTTGATTTTTTTATTAAAATGCTTTAATAATGTATGTATTTTGTTAATTGTACAGTTCCAGATCAAAGAACGGACAAAGCTCTTTCTTGGTTCCATGCAAAAATACAATTAAGTGGCAATCTGGGCTTTCAAAACGCAGAGCCGGTATAACAGAAACACAACAGTTCATGTAATGTTCCTTAATTACATCACAAAATTGCAACTGATTTTCGGTTGTACAAAACACCTGAACGCAACCAGCATCAAAATCTTTGTCGACACTCTTCAAGCCATTTTTAACATCATTTAAATTCAATTTTTCTTCCCCTGCATCTTGGAAATATTTCAGCAAAACGAAATTGTGAGAATCAGTTTCACAAACAGCCATTTTGATGTGCCCATTTTGAATTTTTACATCTTTAAGGCTAAAAACACATTTTTCAACATCAACCGCAGCAATAACTTGCCATTCGACATCAGCATTGCGTGGTAAACCAGTTACTAAAACTGGAATAAACAATTGTTCATGTTGTGGCTTAACTTCCGAAACAAAAGCTTCATCAGTCGTGTAGCAAAACCCAACAATAACATTTCTCAAACCAACATCATCTTGCATCGCTTTCAATACGCGAGTTACGTGACGCAGAGCCAACTCACTTTGAAAATGCGAATTCGATTCGATCAGTTCCATCGAGCCGGGAATCATTGCAATTTGACCCGACATGTAAAACAAATTTTCACTCAGCACACATTGGCTGTACGGCCCAATGTTAGCGGGAGCCCAATTGGATACGCTTTGGACATGAAGCGTTTCAACTTCACCCATAGACGCCTGACAGTCAATTATAAAAAATATATTTGGTGGTAAAGGCACTTCGATGCAAGCTCTAACGGGTGGATTAACGCCAAAAAAGTCTTTATACCATTTGTTAAACTCTAAGTACTCCGACATACTCTTGATATAAACATTAACTTTGAAAAGAGTTTTCATGGACAATAAATTTTCCCTCGTAAAAGTCGATATTTGGTTCATTATAACTAGGGTGCTTTGTCGCATATCCTTTTCCCGGCCAACTAATCCAGTTATCCACATGTTGTTTTTGATAATTTTCATTTGCGGCTTCAAGTCGTCAAAATTAAAAGAAATTTGAGCGACGGTTTTGGTTTTGGTCTTAGTTTTGGTCTCTGGTGAATTCGACACAAATTCATGAACAAAATCCAATGGTTTTTTCAAATTGAGTTCTTCAATAAGTTGTTGAGTGCTTTTGTCCGCGACACTCTTATCCACCAATCGTGCTTGCTTTATTTTTAGGAAAGCAACTGGCGCGTATTCATCATCGGTGACCGAGACAACTTCTTGCTCCAAAATTTCAATTCTTTTTTTGAAAATCGGACAGTCTAACGTCAAGGTTTCATATTCGCCACCTTCGCCGCAAACGTTCAGATGATATTTTTCATTTAAACTTAAAAAGTGTTCGAACAAATCCGAAATGTCAACGCCAAGCACTTTTTTCGGATCCAAACCCAAGGAAGCAGTTTTGATCACTATCGCTTTGATGTTCGATGAAATCATTTCCTGTAGTAATTCCGTTTGATCTCGTTGCCATAAGTAGGCTAGGCACGTGAGTCCAAGTCGCGAGCAGACATTTTCAACACGAACTCGTTGGTAATTCGATAAAACAGCGCCGCAGCAAACTGCACCGAATTCTATTATAGCTTTTGTATCTTTAACTAATTGGTACAAATCTTCGACTTCGTCAGTTTCTACTTCTGGTGCATTATTCAATTCCGGGAGTTCATCATTTGAATCGGTGTCGTATATTTGCGTTGTATTGACAGCTGTACCTTTTGTTTCCTGTTGAAATATCGGCAGGCCTAAAGCCTCCGCGTATAACTGAATTACTTCGTGTCCTGTTTAAATTAAAAAGGTAATTTAGTCGGTTTGCCTTGCTTGCTATTAAAGCTGAATTACTCACCAACAGATTGATACATAAAACTGTCCATTTCATCTATTTCCGGCCTTGGTTTTACGTGTCCCAAAGCAACAACGTCGTGTCCTGCCGCTATGCATTGCAAAATACAATACAAACTATCTTTACCGCCACTGACTAGAGCTAAAACACGCATTTCCAAATTTACAAGGGTTGAATCAATACAGAACTCGAACCGAACACCACGTGATTTGAATTATTTGAACTGTGGGCCTTAGTCTGCGTAGCTGGCGTAGCTGACCCAACAGCCACCAGAGCACACCAGAGTGC
>JAQFZP010002871.1:0-12012 GCA_034695745.1 Geophilus truncorum | reverse complement strand
ATTAGGAAAAAAATGTTTGGCGCGCGTTCACTTAACGTTTGTGTGTCGCGAGTCGCGGTATGTTCGCATGATTTTTTAAGTATTTCATACTACTCACAAGCAAATTGAATTGTCTGTGCGATTTATTTCTACCATTATGGAAAATTGTACAATAAATAACGAAGCGGCGACGGCGAATGAAAATTGCGGTGGTAAACATTGATATTTTCTTTTTGTTTTGTCGTTAATAATAAGAGCAATAATAATACTCGTACTTCAAATCGTAGGAAACGAAAATGGATCCGTAACAATAGACGAAGTGCTAGCAATGGAAACAAGTCACGAAAAGTGCATGTTGATGAACCAAGCGTATCAAGAATTTATTTTGCAAACGATTCAGCGATTGGAAATTATTTTGGAAGAAAATTTGGAGCAACAAGAGTTTATAAGAGAAGGCAGCAATGTCGCAAAGACCTACAAAAGGAATTTGATGGACGTTTTCAATTGCAGAAGAACAAAAATTCTCGCAATTTTTAGTACTCCTTACTTTAGAAGTAGAAATGGCTTTGTACAATTTATGAATGAAGACACTAAGAAGAAGAAAACCTTGAAATATGTCGATCCTTTCGTGAGGAAGCCCAGAAAATGTAAAGTACCGGTAGTAAAAAAAAATATTAAATTAGTGTTGACTAAATATTTATTTTTTTAATTTTCAGGGGTTACGAGTGAAAAGGATATGTTGAAAGAAGCCATTCGGGAAAATTTATTGGAGCATTTGATGACTCCTTACGTAACTCGGAAACAAATTTTACATGATAAACTTGGTGGAGATGGTATGAACAAAACGCGAGAAAGAGAAACTAAAGATAAAATAGAGGAATGTGATAGAATGTTAAAAGAGATCAAGTAAGGGAAAAGAAAACTGAGATTTTAAACATTGATTAATGAATTTTTTTATATTTCCTAGACAATATGATGATAAACGTTTATTTAATTCAGAAAACTCAGCATTTGATTGGCTAAAAATTTCATCTGTCACGGTAATGAATTTTTTAGCATTTAGCAAATTAAATCTAATTTCTTTCATGTTTTTTTTTTAAATTTTAGTTTGATGGAAGACGATCACCGATAGAGTGCGAAATAATGTGGAAAAACTACTTAAGTCCTAAAGTAAACAGGAAAAAATGGAACCAAGAGGAAGATCTGGAACTCGCTGAATTACTGAATCACGAATACAATGATTGGGATTCAATCGCCGAAAAATTGAATACACGTCGAACCGCATTGCAGTGTTTTGAACGATACAAGTTGAAATTCAGCAAAGAATTGACCGATCGGTAATTTATACTTGCATTTAGGAATGTATCATTATTTTAAAAATGTAAAATTCTCTGTTTTTAGTTCTTGGACAAAAGAAAACGACCTCGAATTGATTGAAATAGTCAAAAATCGGCGTGTTGGTGATAAAATTCCTTGGGGTCAAGTTGCTTATTTATGTGATAGAACAACATACGAAGTTATGCGGCGATATAGGTATTATCTAGATCCGACGATTAAACACGGAAAATTTACTGATTACGAAGATATGGTTGGTATTTTTATCAATTTTTATCAATAAAAAAGAAATTAAATTTATTAATTTGTTGTTTTTATTTTTTTTTATAGTTAATTGTAGCCGGAGTGATGCGATTCGGAGAAAACTTTTCTAAAATCGCGCCGCTTCTACCTGGAAGAACGAATATTCAAATTCGCGATCGGTTTCAGAACAGTTTAAAGTGGTCAATTAATAATAAAATTTGGACTTTGGAAGAAGACCAACATTTGCTCGAGATGTACCAAACCCTTGGACGTGAGATTTATTTAAAAATAAATTCAAATTATAATTTTATTTAATTTTTTTTTATTTTTTTGTAGCTAAATGGGTAGAAATGAAAAATGATTTCTCAGGTAGACATCCACAGATGCTTCTGAGACGATATCAAATTGTCAGTGCGTTTATTGAGAAACATGGGAGCCTCGACGAAATGCATCCTAAATCTAATACCAGATACATGAACGAATACCGAGAAAGTATTTACGTCAGAGTATTAGCTAGTTTGAAATTAAAAGTAAAATTAATCATTAATTTTAAACTGTGATAAAGTAATACGAATTTCTTTTTTTAATTTGCAGTGTACAGAACTGACAACTGCATTAGCGTTAGCGAACGAAACCGAATTAGACGAACTTATTGAGAAATTAGTAGGTAAAATAAAGAAAAATCAGTTGACATCGCACGAATTGCAATTTACCGACGAAGACAACGCATTTATTAATTATTTCACACTAATATCAGCTCGAAAGAAACTCGGTGGACAATGTAATAAATGTAAGTATTGTATTAAAAAAATTTATTATTTATTTATTTATTTGATAATTTTTTTTTAACTTTAGCCGAAAGCGAAGTTTCGCCCGAAGAGTACAAAGAGGAAAAAAATTATATAATTCGATCGTTGTGTGGAAGACCTAGCGATAAAACACCGTTGAGAACTGTGAAGACTGATTCCACGTTAAATTTAATGGTGAAACAAGAAATCCGAAACGGGACTATCATTGTTCACAGCGAAGAAAGTGCAAGAGAAGCAATTCGGATGACGCTGCTGGCTCCTTGCATATCGAATTCAGTACCGTTTAGATATTTCACGCTCATGCAAAGCAAATTAGTCGAGGATGAAGAAGTCAAAGATGACTTTGACCCACCACCGCAAGTAAAAAAAAGCAACAGACGATTAATCTACGAAGACAGATGGCGGGTTTTGGCCAAAAGATTCGTCACGTTGTTCTTCATGCCTGCACTCATGACGAAAATAGCAGGGGAAGAGAAATTTGATGAAGAACCGCGAAAGCCCAAGTATTACCGGCAAAAATTGAAACGACCCGGAGTTATTGCGAAAAAGAAAAAGAAACCGTGGGTGAAAAACATAAATCAACGAAAAAAAGAAGAAAGGATGCGCGCTCAGGGTATTGTTGCACAATCGTCTGCCCCAGAAGTAAAAAAAGTGCAACTTCCATCCGCTTCGTCTGCCAACGATTCGGAAATTAATCAAGTGCCGGGGTCCTCTGCCCAGATTTCCCAAGTGAGAGAAATTCCGCCGCCGCTGCCACCGATTAAAAAGAAGCGCGGACGAAGAATTAAAACTCATCAACCAAGTGTGGAAGATCCACCACTGGTCAGAAGTAGCGCTCGCATTCGGTCGAAACAAGTCAAAGAAGTTGTTAAACAATAATTTAATTTAATTCTCATTTTTTGTATCATTTATTTTCTCAAGTTCAACAGAAGACAGTTTTTGAAATACAAAAAATGTAAGTAAAAGATTGTCAGTCGTCTTTTTTCAATCCGCCAAAAACTTCGTTCGGAATATCCTGTTGCTCAATGTTTACTTCTTCGACAGTTTGTTCCTCGTCAGTATCCCCGTCTTCCTCGATCACGATTTCGTCCGGGTTCGCAGCTCTGCTCATTTCGGCCAACTTCTCGTCTTCGACATGTGTTGACCCGCGAACGAAAGCGACTTCTTTCGTACTTTTCGGAACATCGGCCATCGCCTCGTTGTTCAAATGCGCAACTTTGGCTTCGAGCAATCGCATGTCGTCTTTCATTCCCGGTGCCAAGTCGGATATGGTTCCTGTGGTCTGCGAAGACGCTGCCAGCATTTGCGCACTCATGAAATTCACTTGAGTGTTGTACGTCGCTTGAACGCTTCGTTTGATTCGCAACATTTCTCGCATCGTGTCTTCGTTTCCGTGTCGAATTTCAAACTCCTTCCACGTTTGCCAGAAGTCGCTAGTCGTCTGGAAAGGGAAAAGAAAAACATTAAAAATCCGTTCTAAAAAAATAAATAAATTTAAAAAAACATACCCTTGGATCGCAAATTTCAGAACAGTGTGCATAAATGGCGCGTGCGCGATCGACTTCTCCCAACTTCCTTTCTAAATCGGAAAATTTCAGACACATCGCTCTTGCGTGTTCGTCGGGTAACATATCAATCGCTTTCTCGTAAATCGACCGGGTGTAAGTAATTCCGTAAATTTCGGCAGCTTTTTTGATGTAGATATTAAACATCTGTTACAACAAAACCAATTATAAATATTATAAAGATTTTAAAATTTTTTTAACACGATGTTTACCTCGAACATTTCGTCAGACAAAACAGCTTTAGTTGCACGATCATAAACAGCCATCGCATGTCGCGCCAAACCGTGCTCTTCTTCCAGTTTGGCATATAAAAGATAAAAATCTTAAAAAGAAAATTATGAAAATGAATATACAAAGTAGAAGTAGAAATAAAATAAGATAAAAATACTTTTTGCAAATTTAGCTGGACAATCAGACAAACACTGTTCAAGTAAATCACGAGCACGTTCTAATTTTTTGCCACCCTGAAATGAAGTTATCATTTAAACTCTGAAAGATTTAATAAATTTTAACTATACTTACGTAACGATCTAGGAATTTAGTTAAATACGTATTCCATATGCTGTATACATTTGGCCACTTGAACAAAGCGATTCCCTTTTCGTATGCCTTTGAAAAACAAATAATTAAAAAAATTAATTTCATTCACTGAAATAATCAAAATAGTAATAATCTATTTACTTTAAATGCATCTTCGAAATAATTATTTTCCTCAAGAAAAAGACCGAAATTCATAATAATTTGAGGCGTAGCGATTCGAAGATCCAGTATGCGATCATAAACAGTTTTGCATGATTTAAATGTGCCAAAACTCTCCTCTAGATCGGCATACATAGACCATACTTTAAGCGATTTGTGCAATCGCATTTGTACGGTCTCAGTTTCGTCGTAATAAGCGACTTTACGAGACGGTGGAGTTGTAGCACGTTGCATTAGTTTGAGAGCCTTATCGTAATTTCTAAACATAAAAAAAAAAAAAATACATCGTTAGTTTGTAAAACACTTCTTATAAGTAATTATTTCTCACTCATGTTTTAGTTCCGTTTCCGCCCACTCACACCACACTGTCGCTAAATCGTCTACTTTTACGTATGAAACTTGAACGGCTTTTTCGAATATAATTCTAGCCTAAAAAAAAACAAATGATTAATAAACTCATTTTTTTGTTTTTAAATAAAAGTAATTTACGTCTTCCATTTGCTCATTTTCGTCGTAAAACTTTGCAAACGAGATCCATAAACTGTTTAACTTTCCTGTTGCTAATTTTGGATCGACAGTTTGAACTGCTTCTGTGTACGTGTTTATAATCTACAAATTCATATTATATAATTTAAAATTATAAAAAATAATTCTTTCAACTTACATCGCACGGTTTTCCTTCAAATAATTTCACCCTTTTGTGCCACTCGTGAACATTATGTGGATTCTGTCTCAATAAAACACTGTTCAGCAGAAGTGGTCTACGATCCATTAGAGCTTCAAATCTCGAGAGTCGCAAATCAATATCGATGTTTTCTTCTTCTTGACCAGATGTTGCTTCCATTTTAGCACTTATCATGCTTTCTTCAAACTGTGCATACGCATCAAACACTTGGCTAAAATCCCTCACGGTCGTCACAGTTTGAATCGCCTCTTCGTAAATATCCCGCGCCTTTAAAATTACAAATAAAAATAATTAATAAAATGAAACTAATTTAATGTAAAATATAAATTTACTCGTTCGAATAAACCGCTTCGAATGTAATAATCAGCCAAGGAGTTCCACAACTGTCCTAACTGTTCCGTGTATCGCTCCAAACCCCCTCTGATAATCGCGTCCACTTTCAGAGATTTAACGTGCTCAGGATTTTTGGATATCAAATCGCATAACTCGTTCCATAATTGATGGTTTGATTTTCCTTCTTTCGACACGAAATCATCCTTATTGACAATAGACGCCAGCCTAATCGCTGCCTCATCTAATCTGTCTACAGACTTCAAATAGTCAATGAATTCCTCTGCATTTTCGGGACACAACTGTAAAAAAAAATGAGAAAAATGAGAAAAATGCATCGATTGCTAAAGTAATATCTAACTATACTTTCAAATAACGCCTGTAAATTCGATTCGCAGTTTCTGGAATATTATACAACTTAATAAACTGCAAATATGACGGCCAAATTCTTCTGTGTTGTGTGATCGGAAGTGCCCTGAGTGCCTGATCGAAAGCATGACGAGTACGGGTGATCTTTTTCTGATCGACCAAAAACTGGCAATAGTCGAGCCAAATTCGAGGCATCTAGAAAACATAAAACGTTATTGTAATGTTCATAACTATTTTTAACTGTCAAATAGTGATACCTTGTGCATGAACACCAAAGACCGCTCAAATGCATTATTCACGTCTTCGTATGCGGGATCTGTTATGCATTTCCCATACACTTGTTTCCTCCTTATCTTAAGATAGTTATACCAGAGCTTGTAGCTACCGGGCAATTCTCTCAAGGCTCTTTCGAATATCAGATTGATCACTTCAAAGTTGGCTTCCTTTTTGTAGGTGATATATCTTAGCCAGTGTTTGATCGAATATGGATTGCGAAGTATTTCTTCTTCGTAGGGGAGATCTTCTTCATTCTATTATAAAAGGAAAATGTTGTAATTGAAAAAAATTTATTCACTAATTGGTACTTACGAAAATTATATCGGGCATGTTGATTAGAGGAGTGGGATAAACATAAAGCAATCAACAACAACAACACGTTCGTTTCACGTTCGTTTCGCGTTGTATTCAAGATCCAATCTGGTTAGTAGCGCCACTTTGCGTTTATCACCAGACTCGTGTAATCGATAAAGGGTTATGCGAAAACGTGATATGTTTATAGAAATTTATGAAATATTATGTTTTTAATTAATATCTGGTTTAGATAGTCTACTTTTGCCTTTTGTATAAATTGAAGCTGTTTAATTCGTGTTTTTATCGAATAATTAATTTTTTCAGGAATTTAAATCGACTCGAAGTCAAGATAGTTTTTCCACTTCTTGTTTAAGCTAGTCTAGTCTGCGTAATCGGTTACGAAATATCATTATTATAACAAAAATTACCAAAATTATTTTTAAAAAATGACAAAAATGAAATAGCGTGCCTATTTTAACGTTTTAACAAAGACCACATTACATATTTAACATTGAAATTGTTAATTTTTATCGTTAGAGGGCAGTTGTTAATGCGCATGCGCGAAATGGTAATTTATCATTTATTTCTGCTCAGTGGATTGGAGAAGATCACACCGCCAAAATCAAGGTCGACGTTGGCTAAAATTTCGTCTGTTGTGAAGAAAATTAACTTTTACCGAGATGGCAAGAGCACTAGCACGCCTTTTAAGGGCCTTAACGTGAGTAAATACAGCGACGAATTAGATTAAGAAAAAGTGAACTTTATATTTGTTTTTTAAGTTTACTATAATAATATTTTTTTTATAAATTTGAATAAAATTTGAATTTTTTTTTTTGTTTTTTGTTTGTAGGAAGAAAGTAGTTTTGCCATTATCACTCCTAATTTTATTGATGGTACTGCTAGGTAAATAATAATTTAATTGAAAATTTATTTAAAATTTATAAAAATAATATGGTAATTTTATTTTTCAACACTAGGTTTACTCTTAGGCGTAATAACCACAACTTACGAGCAGTTGAGTCATTTTTCGATGAAGTTGCGCATGTGTAAGCAGGAAAGCCGAATTCAGAATCACATTTATGAGTCGGCTCAAGCGCAGAATCAGGAGATTTTGAAACAAAAAGAGGTTTTGTTAAAACAGACGAAAGAGAGCTTAGAGTAATTTTTACCATTTATGTATTTTCTTATTCTCTAATCCCCCATCTTCATAATTCCCTTTATTCCTTTCATTCCAGACTTGAAAAATACTATTCAACCATCAAAATCGCCAAAATAAACAATTTCAAGTTAGAATTTCGTCTAATAAAAGACACCATCATCTCCCTTAAAGAAAACCTCGATGCACTCGAAGCGAGTATACGAAATTTCTCCAAAAACAGCACACACGATCTCGCATTTATCGAGGACCAAGTAGTGGCAATTGTGATCCAAGTGGCGCCAATTCTGCTCCAACTGACCGGCGGAACATCATCGACTCCCGGGAAGATTCGAAGCGAATTCTTCGTAGGGTTCGACGAATGGGTGAAAATGTTGACAGTTTCCGAAGTTCACAAGATGTATGACAAGATGATGCATCGTGCCGGGGAAGTGGTACGGAATATGGTACGGGATACTGAATACATTGATGTGAATTTGCACTCTGAATTGATCATTTTACATTTAAATTTGAAATTTATAATTTTAAAAGTGATTTATTGCACATTTTAATTTTTTTTTATAGGATAAATTACCGCTGAAAAATGAGTGGAAATATTTGACTAAAATAGACGAATTGTCGTCCGAAGAAAAGTTAGTCGTCGCTAGACCGGTAGAGCAGAAAAGTGTTCGAGTTTTCAAGATTTCAGAGTCCTCGAAAGCGAAAGAAGGTTCCGATGTACGATGTTGATAAGAGTATTTCAGATGCCTTAAGTGCGACACCAAAATCTAAGAATACAACTCTAGATCGATTTTTCTCTAAAAAGAAGGATAAAGAACCACCAAAGGAGAAAGAAGATAATCGTGATATCCTTTTTATCATGATTTTCATCTATCTCCTGATTCAGATATTAGCTTTAATCAAATTGACTAATTTTTGTTGTAATTTTTTTTTTCTATTTTGTTTTTGAAACTATATATAACTTTTTTTTACTAATATATTTTTATATGTATGACAGAGTTGAGTTGAGTAATGAAAATTTGAAAACATTTTTCTGTAGTTGTGGATTTTTTTCACTTGGGGGATCTTTGTATTTCGGCGTTAAATTTGAAAAACGTCTGGATTGCTTAGTCGGTAGAGCATTAGGCTTTTAATCTAAGAATCTCTGTTCGAGTCTCTGTTCGGGCGACATTTTTTTTTTTTCCCATTTTTTTTAAATTCAAAACTTATTTCAATGTCTCAAATTACAATTTAAAATTACATCTTTGTAAATAAAAAATTACATGTTTTCTTTTCTCCTGGAATTAATCTGACATCACAAAAAAGTATTTTAGGTTTGGTAGACAGCACTGCACGTCCTCTCTCGCCTATAAAATAACATTTCGATTTAAATCAAAAGCCATTAACAACCAGTTGGCAATTTAGATTACCTTTACAGGGCGCAAATAAAGTTGCTTTGTTGTTAGTCACTAATTGAGTGGAAATTGGACATTTGACATATCATTCACAGAACACTGACAGCGTATTTGAGCACTCGCCCAAGCTAAAGTTTCACATACTTCACTGTTAATCCAGAGAGAAAATAAAGTTCAAGGTTAGAAGAAAAAAGAAGAAATTTAATTATCAAAAGTCACAGTTGACTTACTTGTTTGATTGTGCTCTGGTACCGTATTTGGATTTATAACGGGATTGCGAAAAGTGATTAAGCAATCGATGGTTTCGCCAGCTAAATAAACAGATCCTCGAATTAATTTGGCAGTGACCTCAATCATTGCAGTTTACAATTGAAAGCATTGATTCAAACCAAGTCGATATTTTTCTTGTGGTGTTTTGTAGTCTGAAGAGACACAGAGAACACAAGAGGTACTGGTAATCTTTGCAAAATCAAACACATGAAGATTTATTCTGTGATGATTAAAATAATACAAATCATAATTCAATTTTCAACAGCCATTCCATCGGTTGCTTGATTATTGGCTTGTGCATTTCTTTTTTCTGCTGCCTTCTTTCTTTTCCTGTTCTTCTGATGTACTGTGTTTCGCCTTCGGTTTTTTTCCCTTTTTTTCCTGTAAATTATATAAAATACTCAATTATTGAAATAAACAAAGTAAAATATACTTACTCCAAGTAAGCTGCTTGTTTTTTTCTCTTCATTGTCAAATGCAAATCATCTGTGGCTGGACGTTTGCACGTATTGGGTTCTCCAAACTCAGGCTTGATGTTTGCCAAAGATACAATCTGAAAATTAAATACAGTAGTTGTGTTATAAAAATTTTGAAACGATTCGTTATCTGAAATAATAACAATTCAATATCCGATTCGAGCAAATATGTTACTGATGCAATTTATCGAATTTTCTGTAAACCTTTAAGAAATTTTGAGATTATTGACACTTTGAGACTATCTTGGTTAGGCTGCTCGGCATAACAATTAACGACCTACTTTAAAAAATTGATGTTTTCTGTTAATGGAAGTATCTGGAATTATATCCAATTTCACTATTGCAACTTCAGCTCAAATAGGGAATTTTAATAAATTTTAACTATTGCTAATTAATAATGAATGTAGATTTTTGGGATCCAGTAATGAGAAGGTTAGAGAAATAATACAAACCTCTAAGTTTTTCTTTTCATCTTCAAGTTCTTTTTCGCGATTTGCTTCTTCTAAACGTACTTTCTTTTCTTTCGCTTCTTTTAGTTGACTCCTCAGGTCGATTATACACTGAGTAATAATAACAAATTTTAAAAATGCTATTTTTCTAAAAATGCTATAAAAAGTATAAAATATATTTATGGTTTTCCTAACTGAAAAAGTTTTTAACAATAATAGCATCCTATGTTTCAAGTTAGGATAAAATGTAAATTTATTTTATACTTTTTATTTTATAACGTTTTTAAATAGATAGCATTTTAAAAAAAATTTATGATTTTTATACCTCCAATTGTTGAACTTTAATTTTCAACTTATGAATTTCCTGTTGCAATTTATCATTCTCGTTTTCCAATCTCCAATTTCTTTTTTTTAAATTGATGATTTCGTCGTCTTTATTCTTGAGTTCACGGTTCTTCGCATTTATTGTGCACTGGGTTAAAAAATAAATAAAAAATAAAAAATTGAATTTTTACGAATTTAATTCCAACTTCCATATGTATACTCATGCGACTTTCAGCTTACATCTTTTACTTTGCTCTAAAAAATAAAATAAATAAATAAATAAATAAATAAACGTGTTATATAGTAATTACTTAATTTTCAATAATAATTTTTAAATTTTATTACCGCTACAGCATGTTTCGCAAGCTCGCTTAGTTGGTGGCGATCTACATAAAAACAGAAAATTAAAAAAAATAAAAGTATACTATACCTGTTATTAGTTATTATAATTAACAGAAAAGTATACGGTATGGTACCTAAAAACATTCCGGAGTCCGCCATACCCTTGAAATCAGTCGAAATCACGGTCGACACACGGAATGAAGTTCTTGGAATCAGAAGTTAGAAAACACATTCACCCACGTGATGCAAAATAGATGGAAAATTAATTGATCACCTGCTTTAATTTGATTTAATGTTAGTGACGTCACATTCGATTCTTTTATAAGTTACGCGATTTTCTCTTATGACGTCAAAACGATGAAGAAATAAAATTTAACACGTGATTCAAAATATTTAATTCAAATCTTTCTAATATTATTAAATTTAAAATTATATTGAAAACTATTTACAAAACAAACTTTTTATGATTTTGTTCCATGAATTGTTTTAGAATTTACTTCTCGAGTTCGTGCATGACGATATGAGGGAAACTCGCAGTCCTCGCAGTCACATCCAGTTGGACGAGGAGAGGAGCGGCAAGAGCAAGTGGCGTCGGTTTTTCACTTGGGGTGTTTGTAAGTTTTTAAGTCACGTTTAAATTGATTATTTTCTAATTTTTATTTGACCCTAGGTGTCCTGAAGGAGTGATGGGCTTGTGCTGCGAGACCGTTTTGGCGACACCGAAATTATTGAGATAGATTGATGCCTTGATGGTAAAATTAATGTTAACACAGTATCGTTAAGATTGAAAAAAAAGAAAAAATATTTCGTGAAATAAAAATCTTTATTCATGTTTGAAAGAGGAAACTTAGGGGTATATTTTAATTTTTTTTTTTTTTTTTTCATTATTTTAAGTGCTCCAGTTGAGGAGCTATGGCGATTCAACAAGTGTTCCAAAAATGGAACAAATCCCATAAGACCCTAACTATGCCGCCGACCATAAGCGCACTCTGGTGGCTGTTGGGTCAGATACGCAGG
>JAQFZP010002870.1:0-12021 GCA_034695745.1 Geophilus truncorum | reverse complement strand
TACTTTACACGCTTCTTCCTCTTGGACTTCAGCCATATTACATGCTGCGGTCACGTGATCCATCAAATCTGGCCAATTGCAACCCGCCATTTTGATGATGTCATCAACCCTCTTACCGTGACGCAATCAGACGACACAAAACAAAAATCCGGCAAGAAAAATCTATTCAAAACTCATTATTGAGTGACAAAATAGACCGGATTCCGTTGCTAATAACTCATTTCCTCTTTTCTCTTTCTTTTTTTTCGCTTCAACTATTTGCAATTGTGACATACGAACGTAATTAACATGAAAAGGAAAAGGAAAAGGAAAATACCAATACTGTAACAGGAAAAAAAAATTGTCAAGTTCGAACGTGTCGCGTCAGCATCACGTGTGCCTATATTATAGTAATAGTAACTGTTACAAGTGTGTTTGTGTCAGCGTGTTGTTGTTATTGTAAAAATAAAAAAAAGTTGCCAATATTACCTCACGTATGATTTTATTCGAATTCCAAGAAAAAGGCCATCAGTCTGTGGAGAATTTCACATTCCTCACATGTAAGGCAAAATGTAAACAGACGTTACATATGCATTAACCTACGATACAATTTTAAAATACATGAAAACAAAAGTCCCTAGCACACTTGTTTTCATGTTGCAATTTTTTTTTCTGCTATCCGACTTGATTTAATTTTTAAAAAAAAGAAGAAAAAAAAAAGTTTTGACACACAAACAATAAACTGAGTAAGAAAAATCTACAAAAATGATTTATCTGATGTACAGTATATATAGACTTAACTTTTCTTTTATCCTTTGTAAATACAAACTCGTGTATAAAAATAAACATTTGTTAATTTATTACTTTTTCGTCAATAAAAAGCTACGTCGAACTTACTCGATTTGACAGTACTTTAAAACTTTTAAAAACTGGATGACAATTATGACAGTGATATGTTTTTTAAAAAAAATGTATATATTTGAAAAAGTTATATCTAGAGCAAAAAAGAAAAAAAAAAAAAAATAATAATAATAATATAGTAATAATAATAATAATAATAAGTGTAACAAATGAGCAATTAATGATTTGTAATATTATAAAATTGTTACCTGAGTAACACACTCTGAATTCCCCAAGGTAAATATTGGGGAAAAAATATTTAATTAAAATTTATATAAAGCAAGACTAAAATTAAATTCATCAACTTAATTTTGGTCCCTATGACTAAGTCCTGAGGTGGAAAATTATTGTTCAACTGGTGACTCATTATCCAAGAAAACAAAGTCAAATAAAAGGTTTTTTGATATGATCAAAAAAAGGCAAGATTTGTCTTTTAAGGTTAACTTATTGTCAGAATTTAAAATAAAAAAAGAAAATGGCCATTTTTCTTTCACTCTTGAGGTATCCTTTCCCAATTAACAAACATGACTCGCTCATAATCTATCCAATCTAAAGAGAATAAACTACAAAAATCATTATAAGAATAATCAATACCAAGTATTCATTTATATTGCCAAATGAACGAATTATAATTGTAACCATTTAATATTAAAGAGAAAAATAAACACGAAATTGCCTTAATCGTTAATAAGAAAAGAAAAAAATCAAATTATTTCTTTATCTAATATAATATTTTTTCCAAGCTTGTTTTATTCTAACTAATTTTTTTTTCTCTTTACCATTTAATAGAGAAGATCCTTTTCAACCACATTACACAATCATTGCCAGCTTCAGAAGCCTAGACAACAAACCCGTAATCACTTAACACAACCTCATCTTTACAATGCACCTTTCCGCGAGCTAAGCAAGAAAATCTATGGATAATAACAAACTCGATAGCTAACTGCACTCAAATTGCTGTAGTTTCAAACAATTTTTTAATATCAATTTCAGTACTGCTATTGGTTTTAAGTAGAAATTTACAAATCAGCCAACTCAAATTTAACATTTTTTCATATTCGGCACTTAATATATACCGGTATATATTTTTTTTATTAAACTAAAACTGAACATTCACCCAACCACAGAAATCTGAGTACTTAACTAATATAAAATACTTCGTATAAAAACTTTTAAATCAATGAAATCTAAGCAAATCTTGTATTATTATTTTTTTTTGTTTTGCTTTTTTCCTTCTAAATCAAACTGGCAATTCGATTCCCAATCAAACACCCATTACATTTCAACACCATACTAAATAAAATTTTAAAAAATTAGATAAAACTAAAAATAATTTCATTCCTCTAAACTCAATCCCAAACTAATCAAAAATTAAATTTCCTCTGAAAGAGGACCAAAATTAATTCATAAACCCAAATTTTTTTTTAAGAAATATTTGTAAAACGTAAATTATAAACAAACTACAAACTATATTACCATATCAAAAAAAAAAATTGCCAAAAAAATTATCTCAATAAAAAAATTACCATAAAGATTGGCACTTACAAACAATTGTAAAAAATATTTAAAAAAAAAATTGTCTAATCATAAATCTTTTTGATTGATTTAACATTTTTTAAACTTGCTGTTCGTGCAAGATGACATTTTATACTAGACATAAACAAATAAAATTAAAAAAATAAAAATAAAAAAAATAAAAAAGTTATGGCACTGCAAAAATAACTTTTCCTTTACTCAAACGGGCCTTTTTAAGGACGAGTTAATATTTTTGCATTCGAGTCGTCTTAATTAAAGCAACAGAAAATAAAAAAAAACAAAAAAAAAAAAAAAAACAAGCAGAAATCAGAAAATGAATTTAAATCCTTTTCCAAAATCTATTTTTTGTACTGATAAACCTGAGTTTTTGATTTCTTAACTGAAAGAAAGAAAATAAATTGATGAGGTATATTAGCAATCCTACAACGTGCTTTTAAGTTTTAACCCTTTCTCTCAATCTTTTCTGGGTGGGCCAGGCTTCACTTACAGTACATAGGTATTCTTGTTGGCAACCAACAAAACTGGTGTCTTAACACCTTTAAATGGGACAACCCCTTTTTGCTTCTCTAATTTTTTTCTTTTTTAGCTCACTGGTTCTTTTTTTATCTAAGTTTTACAACCCCTATATAAATCTATTCAATAACCCTTCCTCTTTTTTTCTTCTTCTTTACAACCTTCTTACCCACTTCCAATCTCAGACTAGGGGTGGTCTTGGTCATCAAAGGGTTTCAAAAAGTGTTTTTAGAGTGGGTCTTTTTCGACGGTTAATCTATCACAGACAGATTTCTTTTTTCGAAATAAAAATCCAATTTTTCCTATTTCTAACCAAAGCAAAGCCCTGTTAATGTTCAATGCGTCCAACGCAATCAAGATTTCAATTCATTTTCTCCTTCTACCGAGTATAAGTTTAAAACCTCGCAGGTTAATTTAACAAACTTGATTCCCATTTATCGGCCATTATCTTTCAAAGAAAACATACATTTCAAAAATATAAATGACAATTGCAGTCGAGCTGCAACCCTAATAAAAATCAAAAAGACTTATTATGTATAGATAGATATATTTTTTTTTTACACTTATTTGGAAGATTACCATTAATTGAGCTATAAAAGCTTTCTAAAAGCCGTGTCACGCAAATCAATAAAAAAATGTAAAAATTATTCTTATTCAGCACCGGATTTTTTTTTTCAATACGTATTTTTTCCACATGCAATGCAATAGAACTGGTACTGAAAATTGTAATAGAAAAAAAATTATTTGGTATATCAAACACATTCATCGTAAAAAAAAAAAAAAAAAAGAACACAATGGATCATGAGACCGTAAAGCTGCACATAAAAAAAAAAAAAAAAAAATGAATAGTTTAACGTTCAAAACATAGCCATGAAGGCACTCAGTCCACTCAGATCGCCGTGCTGCGACGACTGTATATTGCTATTGGCCGAATTCGTCGCATCCGACGGGTTGGCAATGCTCGCCGAAGCCAAATGCAGACCCGGATTTGCACCGTGGTACCTCGGGTCGAAGACCATGGTCGGCGGCGCCAGACCTCGAGGCATTGGAGGCACGGCGAGGGCTCCGTCTTTGCAGTCGCCCGCGCCCGCGCATGCGCCCGTGGTGGCCGAGCAAGCCACGTCAAATCCGAACGACATGGCGTCCGCAACCGAAGCCGAAGCCGAAGTGGACGTCTGCTGCAGTTGGTGCGAGAGCCCCGCCGGCGACTGGTTGACGCCCAACATCGCCAGATCTACGTCCGATCCTGAGAGCGAATCGACGGTAGACGATCGACCAGGGTAGCAGATGGGATCGAAGGTCTGTCGGCGCGGCCTGCGTGGCTTATACTGCGCTTTGGCCGTCGCATTTTCCCCGTGATGCTTCTGTACGTGCTCTTTGAGTTTGTCGCGCCTCGAGCTGCCGTAGTCGCACTGCTCGCACTTGAACGGCTTGTCGTTCAGATGTATTCGCTCGTGGCGCACTAGGTGCGACTTCTCGATGAAACCGCGGCCGCACACCGAGCAGATGTGCGAGCGGATGGCCATGTGCGTTCTCATGTGCGCCGCCAGCTGGCTCTTCTTGGGCGACGAGTAAGTGCAGCTCGGATACTGGCAGCGGAACACGTCGCCAGTGTGAATGCGTTTGTGCGCGATCAAATGCGACTGGTACTTGGTCGAGAAGCCGCACGCGTCGCACAGAAACGGCCGCACGTCCGAGTGGGTAGCCAAGTGCTGGTCGAGGGTGCTCTTGATGGCGAACGCGCGGCCACACGTCTCGCACTTAAACGGCTTCTCTCCCGTGTGACTGCGCATGTGCGCGACCAAGTTGTTCTTGGTACGGCATCGGTAATCGCACTCGTCGCAGTTAAACGGCCGCTCGTCCGTGTGTTTCATGCGATGCGTGAGAATAAGCTGAATGCGATCGCACGAGTAGTCACACGTCTCGCACCGAAACGGAGGCCCCTCGAAGTGTCCTTTCATGTGCATGTAGTACTCTCTGTTCCACTTGCACGTAAACAAACACAGTCCGCATTTGTACGTCATGTCCTTGGCGTGCGCCTTTGACATGTGCTGCTCCAGCCGTACCGAGCCATGCGCCACGTAGCAGCAGTGAGGGCACTGAAGTCCTCCATTTCCGCCGCGTGCCGACGTTGGGGCCTCGTTGCCGTCCTCGTCTTCGTCCGAGTCGTTGTCGTTGTCCGCGATCTCGCCCTTGTTTTCCTCTTCGTCGTCTTCGAAGTCGCTTTCCTGCTGCCGCAGTCGTTTGAGAATCCGCCGCCCGCGTTTGTGATGGTGTACCAGCTTGACGTGCCCAGCAACGGGAACGTTCACGATTTTCCTCGGGCGACCGACTTTTCGTTTCTGACCTCTCGCGGCCGCAAAAGCTACGGCGGCCGCTCTTTGTCTCAAGGTTCCTGGAATTAAAAAATAAAATAAGCAAAAACAAGAAAAGAAAAGAAAAGAAAAAAATTTGCATGTGTCTTTTTCCCCTCATAAATCATCCCTTCCCTTCCCTTCCCTTCCTTACCCTTCCCTTCCCCACAAGGCCCCAACTCTCCCCTGGTCCTCACTTTCTTTTCTCCCCCTTTACATTCGATTCAGGGCCAAGGCCACATCCTGCTCCAGTGGCAACTCTTTTTTTCTCCCCTCTCTTCTCTCAACCCTTTCATCCCAAAACACACACCCAAAAGTCTCCCTGCAAACTCGCTAACCTGAATAGCGTTCGAACCACCAAAAAAAGCGCAGGTGGGAACAAAAAGAGAGAAAGTATGCAATTATTATTATTATTATTATTATTATTATTAATCATCATTATCATTACCAAGTCGAATTCTCATATTTTGATGTCTCTTGGACGACGCGATTGTTTTCAAAGCGACATTTGCCGTAGTCGAATTGCTCTTGTCGGCGTCGGCCTTCTGCACCGAAACTGTGACCGCACTTAGTTGTTTGTCTTCGGCCTGATCGATGTCGGTAGTCGTAACGGCGGCGGATGCTGCGGCTGCGGCTGCGGCTGCGGCTGCGGCGGCGGCGGATTCGTGCAAACCCTCGATGGCCGTAGAAATGGCCATGTCGAGAAAACACTCGCTGTCCACGTTGTGCTCGAGATCGCGACCGAACTTGGTCTTGAGATGCTTGTAAGTGGCGAGCAGGTTGCCCAACTGAATCTTGTTCTCCATCAAGCTCTGCAAGAAGAAATAAAAGCAACGTTCATTTTCCTTGAACAGTGTTTCGTGCTGCGAGTATTGCGTCAAGTCGGTCTTTTCGAGCGAGTTCCAATTGACGAAAGTGAGAAGGGTTCGCAAGTCCCTCTCGCGGTTGCCGACTCCGTGCTTGACCCAGGCGCAAATCAACTTGAGAAGACTCATGTCGCCGATGGTCCAATTTTTGTCGCTAAGAAACGACTCCATTTTAGCGAGCGGATACTCCATCAATTCTTTCTGCTTGACCACAAGTGTCATGTTCTTCTGGACGAATTGAACGGCCGTTTTGACGAGCGGGGGCATGTTGTACTTGTCGGCCAAGTCTTTGACGCTAAGGCAATTGGTGACATCTAAGTTTGTCTCGAGGTATTCGGCGCAGTAGTTTTTAAGTTTGGCAACTAAGAAATGATTGGCTAAGCGCAGCAATTCGGCCACGTTGTTTTTGTCGATCAACACGTTGCCCGTGTACATGTAATTCAAAAGGCAGTTGAACACCTCGTGGTTCTGACATGTTATGGTCAACTGTTCTTTGACGATCTTGTGCATTTTGAGGATGGAATCGAAATAAGGGCTGCAGGCGGCCAAAACATTGCGGTGTGCGAGGAATTGTCGTCCTTGTACGTGCAAAATCACGTCGCAGAATCGTCCCGAATCTTTATGACTTCGCAGTTTCTCGAGAATCGCATTTCCTTGTAAATTTTCCGAGAAGTTCATTATCGCGTTGTTGTTGGTGTTGTTGATGGTGTTGTTGTTGTTTGTTGTTGTTTGCGCCATTTTGTCTTACGAGTTTTAGTGTTGATACGCCACTCCTACCGTCAAGGCCGCCATTGATTTCGTTTTCCATTGAACTCTAGTTGTAGTTGACGATTTAATCGCGATCTTCATGATATGTTTCTCCGTTCTATCATTTCGCCCAACCCACCATCCACCGTCCTTTTTCTGGCGGCTCTCTCAGTCTCGGCGCCATCATTAATTCTGCTTTGCCAATGCGACCATGCCGCAGGACCGCACCAAATTCTTTTTTTTTTTTTTTTCCCCTTTCCCTTTGCCTTTTTGTTTTGTTTCAAGTACCGTAGTTTTAAATTTACAATATTTAGATTAAATCCAAATTATTAATTTTGAAGTATTTATAAATATTGTAAATATTAATTTAAAAAGTTATTTTTAATGACCTTAAAGTTGTTGATGGAAAAATATTTTTTGCTCATTCTCATTTATAATAAATAGATTTTGTAAATTTATAATAATTTATCAATTTTATAAGAAATTTTTATTTAATATCGTCTGCAACTGCATGACGTAATATTTACAACGGTCTTAACAACGAACGAACGAACGAACCAACCAAACAGGCCACTAGCCACTAGCACTAGACAGAGAGAGACACCACGGTGGTAAACAATTTAAAAATTGGATTTTAAAATGTTACTTAAAATCCGAAAAAATTAATTTTTGACGAAAAAAAAAGGATATTAAGATGTCGTTTGAAATGATCAGCAAAATCGACGAAGTATCTGAAACTTCCATTTCAACAACTGCAACTGGCCCTACCCAACAACAACAACAACAACAACAACAGGGTTGCGAACATGAAGAAAAAATAAGCGACAGAAATGACAGTAAAATTGCACACGAAGAATTGCCAATGGTACAGCGAGTAGCGTACCGGTATTTTAATTTTGGCGTATTAATGTTGATTGATTGATGTTGCACGTAGGGTGAAAGCGAAGCTCCGAGTCAAGCCGCTGATCAAGAAGTTTCTGTTTCTCCGAGTCCATCTCAACTCGCACTTGCAGTCGGTGTCGCAGAGGCGGAAGCGGAAGAAAAGGAGATGATAAAAACAAAACCACCACCTGCCAAAAAGAAAGGACCTCGAAGTTTAGCCGATCCTATTATTATGGAAAATGCTTATTATATATGTCACGATATTGCCGATTTTTTACTTTATCGCGGTTACAAACAAGGAGTGTCTGCAAAAAAACCATAGCATGATAAATAAATAAATAAATAAATAAATGTAGAATTAATTTAATTAATTCTTGTTTTTAAAGAACTTTTGAATATTTATTGTTTTGTACAATCTTATATTTCTTTATATTTATATATTTTATATTTATACATATACTTTATGGGATGTAACATAGCACATTTTAATGTGTAAATCTGACATCGTTAAAACTCGTTTCACAATGATGAAAATAACTTAAAACACTTGAAAAAAAATTGTTGTCACTTACGCAAAAACGAGAAAAAAAATGTTCAAATTTAACAACTTTATCACAGTAAACAATTAACTAAAACTTTGTGACGGTATTTCGAGATTCAACAACAAATCTAATAATAGTGAAAACTGATAATTTTAAAAATAAAGAATGAAATAAAAGGGAAAAAAATAAAATTTTTTTAAAAAAGTTTCATTTTATACCATACACGTCTAGCACATTCACTTATGAAAACAAAAGTTTACAAACGTATTTTAATTAAATTTAAAATCAACAACAATATCCATCATCCCAATTAATTTTTTTCTCGTACGGTATTGCACTCCGACACTCGGTTGTTTCGTTCACTTGACTTCGCTTCGCTTTACTTCACTGTGCCACGCCCACTTGAGCCGTGTGTGTGGGATCCGCAGTGACGGTCAAAACTTCTACAGTGCCTTCTTGAGCGCCTTCGGTCACGACGGGCGTCATGGCAACCTAACAAAACAGTCGATAGTAGGGAAATGTAAATGTAAAAAATATTAATAAATAAAAACGAAAACCTGGCATTTTTGAGAAGCGTAGCGTGGTATTAACAAAAATGAAAATTAAAATTAAAATTAAAAAAAAAAAAAAATAAAAAAAAAAACCTCTAAACGATAATTTATTTTTCCGTCATTGGGTGGTAAATTCGAGAATGAACAACATATGTAGTAATAACTTTAAAAAACAAAAAATAAAAAAATCCGTAAAATTAGCAGGCAAACAAAATACGGCAATAAACTTTTTATAACTGATAACTTTACAATTTCAACGGCTTTAATGATTAAAAAAAGTGATAAATATGTACAAAACTAAAAAGATAAAGATAAAAATCAAAATCAAAACAATCGCAATCGCAACTTTTACATCTTTTTCATTTTCTTATTGCTATGATTAGTTTTGGTAATCACCTGCATTCCTGCAGGAGCTTCTGCTTGACCACTCAGTTGGGCAATACTAGTGACCACCGTTTGGTACATGGAAACTGGGATTGTCACCATTCCAGACACGGGAAACGCTGCGAAGGAAACGCAAATGGTAATTAGAAACGAAACGACGAGTGTCATTAATCTAGACATTTGCAACTCACCTCTGCACCACGAAGCATCCCTACCTTGGCTTCCGTCTTCGCCAGTCAAAATGATTTGACCATCTTGATTGAGCGTCGCTTCGGCCAATGTGGCGACGGCTTGTGCCGCGGCTTCCGAGTTAAGGTCGACGCTGACCGTCGTTCCATGGCCGCCGACGCCTTGCGATGCGGCCACTTCGGCTAACGTTTGAACGGCCTGCGTCGCCTCGGTTTGCGAGTTCTGA
Source organism: Geophilus truncorum (assembly GCA_034695745.1). Lineage (NCBI taxonomy): Eukaryota > Metazoa > Arthropoda > Chilopoda > Geophilomorpha > Geophilidae > Geophilus > Geophilus truncorum. The sequence goes on along the minus strand of JAQFZP010002870.1, from coordinate 2,352 downwards.
ATCTGGAACAAATCGGTCTGACATAAATCAGATTATTAATAAGTGTACTTAGAATTACAATTCGCGTGTCAAAACAAAAAGGATTTCAGGAGATATTGTTGCGCCAATTTAAGTGATCATTATTATAATGAACTCATAATTCAAATACGCAACATGTGGGAGTTGATACAGTAACTTACAGTACTCACTGCTTGAACTTGTGCTTGAGTGCCATCAGGTAACGTCACCACTGCATTCGTCGGATCCACGTGAATAATGGATAAAGTACCATCTGGATTGTTGATTGTTTGGACGACGGTAGATGCGAACTGAGCCACCTAAAATTAAATTAAAAAAAAAAAAAAAAAAAAAAAATAACAAGAATAACAAGAAGAAAAAAAAAGAAGAAGAATTAATTAAAATTTAAGAAAAAGGATCTCTTAAAATCAATCCGGATTGCAGTTTTATGCGATCCTGAAATAATCTATCGACAAATAACGATTGCGATCCTCACTCACATGCATGTGAGAGTGAGACTTGACCTTGTCTTTATCGTCATCGTCTGCAAAAGCAGGTAACAGATCTTCCCTTCCGTGGAATTTGTAGCAATTCACCACTATCTGCCTTAAAGCGTGGGTCCACGACACCTGCAACGGTAGAGGTATTTCAAATTGCGTTAAGCTACAAGTTGCTACAACACGATCAAATAAATTGGTGGTTCACCCTTTGCTTTTCCTCTTCGCTCCTCACGTCGCTCCTGACATTTGCCCACGGTAAGTCGTCCGGCCACCAAATTGGTCTGGTAGATTCTTTTCCCCAGCCCGGTTTGCCCCTGCCCGTTGCATATTTCAGCATGAGTGGTATGAAAGCCCGCAACTGGGCCTGAGTCATTTTTTCGACTGGAGTAGGGATCCCATCGATGACCAGTGGCGGCAATTCGTGCAACGTCGGATCTTCCTGAGGCGGCGGCGGCGCTTGCTGTGCCAGCGCCTGCTCCAATTCCTGCATGATGCCGTTCCTGCAACTCCGAATCTAGCAACAAAATTAAATTAAAATGCCAATTCTTCACTTTTCTTGCAACACTCACGACGTCTTCCAACGGCTTGGCGCCGAAAACTTTGTAGCTGTTTTGAGGTTTTCCTGGAGTGCAAATCAAGACGACTGCTTGTTGACCGACTCTGGTCGCGTATTCGTCTATTGTAGCTTTTAACTTCCTGAAAAATTGATCTTCCAAACACCAATTTTAATTTGTACATTGTACTAGTTACCTTAATAACCTAGTTTGCTGTCTTTTTCGAATAGACGGATTGGTCTCGAACGTGTGTGGCCTTTTTCTTTTTTTCGCTGTGTTTATTGCAGCCGCTGCAGCTACGCCGACCGGACCTATTAATTAAATTAAATTATTAATGTTACATTCGATTCGATTCGATTCGATAAATAAAACTTAGTTTCATTCCATCTTACCCGCAGCAGCTAACTGAGCCGTCACGTCATCTGCGACTCCAGAAGATAAAAGGTCGTTCTCGTCGAACGATTGACTTTCTGGAGAACTCGGCACTCCGTCGCTCATGTCGTCCACGCTTACTATACTGTGATTCATTGCTGTTGTCATGGAATTTAATTCACTTGTGTTCATGGCCCTTTAAAAATAAACAAAATTATATTAATTACTTATATATTTTTACAAAATTGGAGATTCACCAAACAATTGGTAACCAATTATCCCGTCAGAGTAAGGTACCGTAATTTAATTTACAAAATTTAAATCAATTAATTTTGATGAATCTCGAGTCAATTAAAAAGTACAGTAATTTTTTTTTTTTTTTTTTTTTTACCTCTCTCATTTTGATTACAAAACCGTAAAACATCAAATTCAAATTCAAAACCACTTTTTCCGATTCTTTATTGTGCCATGATTGCCTTATTTTTCCACTTACGATACTGTAGTGTAAAATTTGTCGTTCGTCGTGAATAAATAAATAAATAAATAAATAAATAAATAAATACGTCATACGTAATCCACGGAAATATCAATCAATTTTCTACTAAAACGCCAATTCCAAATCATTTTCGTTTCAATTTGTGATACAGTAAATGGCAATAAAATAAAATCGGAGTAGCGTTCGAACTTATAAATCATGGCAGCCATTGAAGCGTGATTCAATATGGTAAACATAGCACAATATGGAGTCGTAGTCGAAGGGATTTTGGTGAAAACTACAACCAGCGGAGAACACATGGTTTCACGTGTGAGCCTCGACTCGATCAAACAAACATCAACATCAGCATCAGCATCAGCACAGCACGCGGTATGGTCAAACGATAGATAACTAGAATGAGGTGCGTACACCAAACTTACAGCCCTAAACTGAG
>JAQFZP010002869.1:0-12025 GCA_034695745.1 Geophilus truncorum | reverse complement strand
TAATTCAAAATATATAAATAAACCTACTGCAACAGAATAGAATTCCATTCAAACCATTACCATTCATTTCCACAATTTGTTTGAAATTTCTTTTGTCAATTTAAATTACTCCAGCAACAAAAGGAAAAAAGAAATGATATTCAAGTATATTTCTAAAACTTTATCCTTCTTTATTTCTTTCTTGTTTTAATTTGATAGTATAACTCATTGAGAGAAATTTTCCTCCTTGCTTTTAAGATGCAGGCAACACAGGATGTTGTTGTTGGGTCATTGCCCTCTTGTGGGAGGGAAAGGAATTAACAAAGTCAGACTCATCTTTTTATCCTTTTCACACACTCAAATCTCTTCATGTGAGAAAGAAAAACATTTTCCATTTACTTAATCATCTTAGGGATTTGACCCAAATATCACACACAGGTGACCACTCATTACTTTGCTTCAACATTTACATAGTAATTTCAATTTTTTTATTTAAAAAGTTTTATATTGAAATCTTGTTAGATGAATTTATTACGGTAGAATGTTTGTGAAATTACATTTTACTTAACTTATAGTTTGAATTTATACGTTGCTCTGTAAGTTAATTGGCTTGCCACAAACTTATGTTGTGAGCATGCGCAGTTCGACCTCTCTGACCAGTCAGGTGTCCACTAATTTTTCGAATATTGTTGAATTCTATTTTTAAAGTACTAATTCGATTTCAGAAATTTAATTATTGTTTTATAAGTTATAAGTTTAAATTTGCAAAGTAAATTACCTACTTATGACTTGTAACTTAAATCTTTTTTTTTTTATCGTTTTATAATAAGCAAAATGAGAAAACTGTTACTTTTTATCTACCAAATTTGTTTGACACTCATTAAGACTAAGTGCTGGGTTCATTGTTTCAATCATCAACCATCTTTAGCAACATTCTAAACTATTGTATGAAGGGTACATACTTAAAAATGTAAGTTATGATTATGAAGATATCCTATTTATAAATGGAAGGCACTTTTTCAGTCATTTTGTATAAATTATTTAAGGTCTTTATTCTATTTTCCGTAATTATCAGTTTCACCACTAGGGGAACAGTAAATTTTTGTAATGTCATTTAATCCAATGTATGACAAAACTTTATCAAAAAATATCTCCTACAACTGATCAACAAAACCATTTTTGTAGCATCTTTTTATAATCACATAAACGCCCTCTATCCAAAAAACCCAACATTAAAATTTCATAACTCAGCCCCTTAAAACATTTAGGCACACTAAATCTCTGCACATCTGAAAAAAATTAAAATCCCTTAACTATCCATCAAATTCCTAAAAAATCCTGAAAATCTCAATAAATCTTTACAAATCTCACACTGCATTTAAATTTATCTGATCCCCACCAAAAATCGTATACAGGTCGAACCTCGTTACAACGAATTTCTCGTTATAACGAGTTTCTCGTTATAACGAACTATTTCAACGGCCCGTCTATATCAATCGTGTATTAATTGTCTCGCTATAACGAATTTTCGTTATAACGAGGTTCTACCTGTACTTCTGACATCACCATTTAATAATTTTCATAAATTAAAAAAAATCCCACATACAGTATGTATCAAAAACAGCATCAAATTCAATTATTCCCAAGCATGACTCTGGGGAACAAGTGACAAGTTTGATGCCAGCAATTAATTACACTTTTTTCAGCGTTTCAAGTGTATGTTTATGTCTTGCAGTTGGTTATGTGGTTAAATGAGAGTTTTGGCTGTGAGTTGGAGGTGGAGGGTGGGTGGGTGGAAAGGTTGGGAAGAAATATATCATCCATCAAAAATAATCAAGAACAAAGAGGACAGGGTCGAGCAAGACTCGTTTCCAACAGGTACCAAGTATGAAAAAATGTTGGGAAATAAAAAAAAAAAAAAAGAAAAGAAAAAGTGGAGAAATTTAAGAGAAAAAATATGAGGTGGGAGGGAAATTAAAATGTATTTTAAAATATTTAAAAGGTAATCAGGTTTAGGAGATTCAAGGATTTTTCAATGTTAATTGATGTAACAGGCGTGATGCAGTTCATTGACATAGATTTTTCAAGTAATAAAATAATTAGAATTAAAAATAATAGATTTTTAAGTTTTTGTTTTGAGGTTGTACACTGTAAAAAAAAGTAATTACCTAATTTTAAAGTTTTTCAATTGGTGGGTATTGTTGAAATTGTAAATTATTGTTATTTAAGAAAATTACATACTGTAAATGTTCATCAATTGTTGTGTGTTATTAGAACATTGTTACAGTAGAAATTATGTGATGTAAATTATTGTTGTAATGAAAAATAAATGTAATTTACACAATTTACAATTTTACACTTCACTTTTTAGTTATTTTGTTTTTAATTTTTTTATTTATTTGTAAAATTGTTACCGGTATGTCACTAACTTGAATGCTGTCTTCTAGTGACAAAATGTGTCTTTACATTGATAAATAATTGTATTATTCATTTTAGTTATTGTGTATTATTGTCATTATAAAAATTGTTACTGTAAAAAGTATATGATTGTAAATTACTGTTACAATAAAAAATGACATTTATAGATGATTTACACAATTTACACTTGTACACTTCAATTTTTACTTATTTTTTATTTATCTGTAAAATTATTGTGTCACTGACTTGATTTCTAACCTCTAGTGGAAAAATATGTCTTTAGATTGATAGACCATGTTATTATTCACATTAGTTAACCCTAAATTAATATTAAAGTGTTTATTACACATAAAAATCACTTTGCTATTTTTATCTATTTAGTACTGTAATAAATTTTATTTGACTCAAATTACTCTCTTAATCCATTATTTTTCCGAGAATCAAACTAAATTAAGCCTAATTTCCTAATTCCTATCTTTTTTAACCTTTTCTTCAATTAAACTTAATTAACTTTTTTCCTTTAAAAAAAACAACAAATTAAATACATCATTAAATCCTCTTGTAGTGTTGATCAACTTTTGAGAAAAACAACAAACTTTTTAAGTTCATTTATAATTTTAATCCTAGATTAAATTAATTCACTGAATTAAATTTGCCAAATCCATTTTTGTTTATCTTATAAACAGGTCCCCTCACCTGTATTTTGCAGTGGACAGCTCAATTAAGAGAAAGTGATGTTTGAATTAAAATAATCTTAATATCAAGGCCAAAAAAACAAAAAAAACACTTGTCACACTGGATGTTAAATTAAGCTCTGCTTTTAAGATTGTTGTCTCAAGATATCTGTTGACTACTACTTACATAATCATGATACAGACATTATTAAAAAATTCAAAAGTGTAGTACAGTAAATATATTTACACCTGATTTATACACATTTACACTTATTTTTACATAGAAAAGGAGTCAAAATTCCATTGTTTTGACTTTATCTCAAGAAATTAATAGACATCAACAGAAGTTTGACTCGCTCTGTATATTTACACTTATTTACACAAATTTTTACACATAAGAGTAATTTAGGTACCGTATTACCTTAAGTGAGTTTGTTTATTTTTTTATACATGTGTGAAATTCAGTGTAAATAAGTTGTCTGGAGTAAATTTGTCATTTTTCTTGATCTAACAAGTACCGTACGGTAAGTGATAAAATATAATGTCAAAAATGTGTAAACACTACTTAAATTAATTTAACTTTAATTTACACGCGTGTGGAAATAATAAACAAACCCACCTACTGTTTTCAATGTGCAATTGCTGTTTTTCATTAAAAACAAATGTAATTTGCCATTTTCCTCATAAGTTCAAAATAAGTCATGAATTTCAAAATTTCCGCGTTCTCTCAATGTGAAATTGGTGTTTTACATCCTTATTTCCAAGTGTGCATTTTCTCATACTAAGTTTATACTTAAACAAATTTTTCACACTAAATAGCCACTTTATACATTTTACACTAATTTTTACATACATTTTCACATGTTTACACCCAATTTTTACACACATTTTCACATGTTTACACCAAATTTTGCTTACATTTTCTCATATTTACACCAATTTTCACATATTTACACTCCCTTTCACATATTTACACCCCCTTTCACATAATTTTATAGATCTTACTCTATGTGAGATAAAGTTGTGTTTAGGCTTAAGTTAGGGTTAACAACATTCCAATTTGTTTGGCCCCAGTACAAACTATAAACTTATCAAGTGTTTTATTTATTGAAAGGGGCAAAAAGTGCCTGCAGCTTTCTCATCTAGCAAACTGATGTTTATCACTTCATGTATTCTAATTACCAAGTGTCAGACAAATTATGCACACATTAACAAGCAACCCTTCTAAACCTGCACTTTTTCCATTTTTTTTTTATAAATTTCACATCCTATGGGAAGAGAAAAATTGTAAAAAGTTGAATTATTGTTAGGCTTAAAGTTTAATTAATGATCAATTATGGGTAATTTTGTAGTTGTTGTGTGATTGTAAATAACTCTCTAAGTAATTGGTTTTTTGTTGTGTTTAAGAGTTGTAATTAACTAATTAAATGTTGTTGTGTAAGTTTATTAAGGTGTAAATTGTATTAGTTAATTGAGATTAAGTTGTCAATTAATTGATTTTTACAGTTGTAAGTAGTACTAGAACTACAAGTTGTAGTTCTAGTAGTGGAAATAAAAATGAGATATTGGGAAGTGTAAATAAGATGTAAAGTGTAAATTTATTTACACCTTGAATTTAATTCCTTATCTTTTGTAAATAATTTAACAAAACAGAATAAATTTATAAAAATTTTAAAATTAAAAAACCCATACAAAACTTTAAAAAGTGTAAAAAAAAATGTAAAATTGTATTTACAGTAGTGTAAAAGTATAAAATAAAGTACCAGGTATAAAAAAGTGTTAAAAGTTAACAAAGAATTTAAAAAAAATGTAAAACAACTTTAACTGTAAAGTGTAAAGTAACTTTAAAAGTGTAAAGTACCGTAACTGTATAAGTGTAAAGTACCGTAACTGTATAAGTGTAAAAATGTAAAATTTCAAAAACTATGGTATTCTATCACATTATTCTACATTGCATCACTTCCACCACAACTTTCCTTGAATCACTTAACACCCCAATCCCACACGCTTTCAATTGGTTCAATGAAATAATTAACGACTGGTTCATTGAAATAATTAAACACACCCATAAATTAGCATAAATTAACCCTTTAAACCTTCTAATTAATCCTCAAAGTAAAATACACAGGTATTAAAATTAAGAAAAAAAACCTCATCAACATCAAGAGCAGAAATAACGTTCTGATAAATTGCGGAAACGATGAGGCCGTCGACCTCCATCAAGAACATTCTTAAGACAATCAATACATCAACTTTGTTATTGAACTGTCCACATCTCGTTACACGTGTAAAAAAATGAATAAATAAAAATAGCAAAAAGGCCACACCTAGAGACAGAAAACACGACAGGGTAAAATTGGAAACAAACAGCACGCGACTACATCAATATGTACCTTAAATACGGTACCCTGTCCAATACACCGAACACAATAATTTTAAAGGGATGGGAAAATTTTAAATAAATAATAGTCCTTAATTTGTATGTTTTGTGTAAATGGATTTAGGCCTATTTTTTTAACTAAATTTTTTTTGAAGTTTTTATTTTGTTTCGGGTGGTACTTGTGAACTACAGTAGTTTATTTGTAGTCAAGATGGTCAATGAAAAGCCGTTGTTGCAACTTGTGATTTATCAATTTTGTATATATCTTATTAGTTAAATCTCATTTAGTCTTTATATTTAGTTTAAGCCTTTTAGCCCCTGCCCATTGTTACATCTCTCAATTGTCTGCATCTTCAGTCACAGCGGAAACAGTGTTGCCATGACGAATTTCATTTTGATTTAGTTGAATTAAAGTTCTGATTTTACTGTTTGGTGTAAATATCGCTCCAGCTATTGACAGGGATAAAGTAAAAGTAAAAGCAGTCATCTGGTGATAAAATTTTAACTTTAATGTGAGCAAAGACTGAAATATAGAGAATGTGACATTAGTTTTAAGTCTTTCACTGGTAATGATAATTCCTACTTGATTCCATTTGATTCTCATTGATTCAGTAAATCTTGAATCTTTGATTCTTGACTCGGTCAATACTTAATTATTTTAACATGTCTGACAATAATTAATTATTGTTTTGTGGTGATGACTGTGGATAATAATTTATTATTAATAATAATAATAAATCTACACCAATATATGTTTTTTTAGACCTTTTATGAAGTTTTATTTAACCCTTTGATTAGCTCTTCAAAATTAAAAACTTTTAAAGTTAACTGAAAAATGACACATATTTTAAATCGTACAATACCATTCATAACCATTATAGCCAGTGACAACCTCAAGCAACACTCACCCACCCACCCACCATCATTCAATATCATTTTTACCCTGAAATTAAAATAGCTAAGTCATTATTTTCCCTTAAGCTTTTAATTGACATTATGCTGTAATAAATCGCGTATTTTGACACCACGCAAAGGTCGTAAACTCAAACCGGAAAATAAAAGTAAATTTATTTTTCCATAATTAAAAACTTTGTCTCTCAAGTACGGTAGCCTAAATAACAGTAATGACTAATTTTCTACTCGATTAAGTTTCTTACTGTTTCTTCAACATTCTTCACCGTTGTGAGTTTTAAAGAGATTTACCTTCAACTCCTCAAGGCTAAATTCTTAATAAATTAGATAAATAAAAACTGAACTTCAATTGCAGAACTTCCCTGCAATGTCTCAATAACACTACTGCAAGAACAATAAGTTATACTTATGATTATATCATTGCCATATATTAAAGATTGGTGGTGAAATAACTGTAGTCAATAACACAATTATAGATTACTTCAAGTATCGGTGACATTTATTGTACAATTAAAAAGAAGCTTTATTTCAAAGTAATGCAAAAGCAATAGCATTTACTACGAGTAAAAGTTTTCGCTCAAAGTAAATGCTTCATTGAGTTTGAATAAAGGAATGTTTTTACTACTGAGTGAAGTTTTTGCCTCCATGTTTGAAGACTTTACTTCCACATTTACAGGTTCTGCTTTTGCTTCATAGCGTGGAATTTACACTCTTATTTTGGCGATTCTTTTCATTAATAGCTATACACACAAGTAAACTGGAATTGGAAAGATTCATGGATTAAGCGTACTGCCTTTCCAATGCTAACCTACATTTACATAAAATTATGTACATTGTCCAGCATGATTGTACTAACATTTCGATAAGGCTTACAAACCAAATGATAGTTAGTGCGTTTTTTCAGTTCCCTTGTGCTAATGGAACCCACAGCTTTAATCGCTGTTTTTGTAACTTTGGCTCGAGTCCGACCAAAGCCATCGATTAATTTTTAACATAAAAGTTATAATTTGTTTTATGGACGCTTTTACTCGTATACTTTCCACTTTTTAAAGTATCTTTTAGACCTATTAAACTTTTCATTTTTTGCATCTTTCTTACACATTTATTTCTATTCATGTAAAATCTTGCAATGCATTGATGTTACACAAAAAACATATAGAAAAAACTTTATATTTTATCAATACATGGAATTTTTTAAACTATTAAATGGATCAACAAGGCACAAGGCTGTTATAGATTACTGATACATAATCACAATGCCAAAGTTTCACTGGAGTGAAATCATTATAATATACCGTATTTCTAGAATTAAAGATACAAATTGAAATACTAGTACCGGTACCTCGAAATAGACGCGCAGGTTTTTGAAGTGATAGAATAAATAAAAGCATCCCCAAGCTAAACGCGCACCTTTAACATTGTTATGATGTTATCACCAAAAATTACAACAAAAACAATGATTAGAGTGATATTTTGCCTTTAAAATAAGTAAATTAACCAAAAAGAAAATTGTTTTTAATTAGTTTGGCAAAAATTTTACAAAAAATGATGAGTCATTAATCAAAAACTATTTGTACCCCTGTTAAGAGTCAAAAATCATATGGTTCGCAACCAACATATCAATTAAGAAAACTTTTTAGAATAGACATTTTTAAATTTAAAAATACTTATCTTTAAAATAAATTAAATTTCACTTTATTATGCCTAAATTTATTATCCAAAAGTTTCTAATTCCTACATTTCAACCCTTAATCTTCCAAAACAAAATTTTTAAAAAACACGTTCTTCTTGCCCTTTAACCCCAAAACATTTTATATTTACCAAAAGAAAAAAAAAAGTATTAATCACTTAGTTAACCATGAAATTTGATTATGTGTAAAGTGCACCACTTCCTGTTATCAAGTTTTAAAAAAGTCAACTGATATACGCCACACTGGTCAAGTGTCAATCAACTTTGCATATAAATGTCGAAACAGAGCAAATCTCGTGGCCCCCTCTGGTGGTGTTGACCTTTACGAAAACAATGGCACGTCACCGAGTTGCCATCTTGAGAAATAGAAAAAAAAATCCGATCGAGTCGAGTGGTTCTCGTACCTTTGGGCTTCGCGACCCCGCGTCTGATGACGCATCTCGCAAAACGCGACGATTGTTTTCCTCGTTAGGAGGAAACGAATCCGCTATGCTTCGATGGAATAACATTTTGTTAGCGTTAAACGCTACAATGGAGTCTGGGCACGCGATGCCATTTTATTTATCATAAAGATGTGTATAGATATTCTCAACACAACACTCCCGTCCACTTAAAATTACAGTGCAAAAGTTTAGAAATTAAAGTTTTTTTTCACGTTAGAAAAGTATAAGTTGTTACAAATATTTACAATATTCTAAGTTTTCAAACTGATTCAACAAGAATTCTTGTTGCTATGATTTTTTTTTTAAATTGTTTGTTGACAACAATTACATAGCTTCATTGTTGTTTTTTATTTTTTAGGCAATCCTAGACCTATATATTCAATTTAAAAAAGTTTTTCCAATAATTGAACGGTCTAAATATGTTTTTAATTTTTCTTCCGTTAGTTCTTGATATACTTAAAAAATTCTATATTAGTGTTTTAAATGACCCTAAAACAGTTTTTGTTTAAACAATATACATTTTGTGGAATTTATAAATTTCTAACACTAAAAATCTAAATTTGTTAACGTCCATAAGTCGCATATATCAACCGTTTATTCTTAGTGTTAAACCTCCATTACACATCTATCAGCCAACATCAAGATAACAACACGCTTAGCAACTATCCTTAGAAACTAACAACAACAAGAAGAAAACAATAGCAATTCTCTTAAAACTAGCAACTGAGGGCGCCACAACAAAACTTCTGCGCTGCAGTTGTGTAAGATCACCAGCAGATACTTGTATAAGAGCCATTTTCAAAATCTTCTTTTATGTTTTTAATGTTAACGTAGTCTGCTTATAAGAGCCTTTTTTTTTTGGAATTTTTATGATTTTTAACATTGATTTTAGTTTGGGTATAATAGTGTACTGTAAATTTACAACGTATAGAAACATGAACTCTATTAAGAAAGAGAAACTCAGATAACAACTAACAAATAATTATACCGTATATAATAATAAAAAATGTCATATTTGCTTTTTATTCAAAAAAGCAAAAAATGCACATCGAGGAAACAATAATGCCCAAAAAAAGTACGGTAAAGTACTAGTATTGTAATTGAGTTTAGTATTTGATGATTTTGAGCCACCTTAAAGTTTATCACATTTAAAAATTATTTTTAGCTGTTTTTTGTTATTTTTGGCATCTTTTATTATTTTTTAAAATGTCTTTAGATAAGAACAGTCTGGTTATAAGTCTAGTTATTCAGCAGTCCAAACCTCGCTCTTATAAGCTTAAAAATTCCTTGAGAAATCACAGCAAGAAAATTCGTAAAATTGGTAAAACTGTAATCTGGGAATAAATTTCGTCACTAGGTGGCGCTGATGATGTCACATAAAAAATTCTAAATATTTAAAAATTTATAAAAATGATAATCTTTTACATATTTAAATTTTTTTTGTGTTCTGCCACTTAGTGATAAAATTTGTCTCTTGGATGATAAGGTACTTTTATAGCTGCTGGTGACATTAAGCCTGATTTCTATTATGTAAATGAATTAAATGTCTTACCTTGTTGATTTTCATGATTACATTTGGCAGCCATCTTTGATAATCACTGAAATTGTAAAATTTACTAAAATTACAAAAAATCTCAAATTTAGAAGCACTTTCGACAACTTTTTGTAAATAAAGCTTGTCTGTATGAATGATAATGGTATCATTATATCAGATATTGAATATTAGTTTTTAGATACACTAATTAAAGTCTACCTTTCTTCCATATTACAAAATAAAATATTGATTACAATTTTAAAATAGAAAAACACTATAATAATATTAAAAAGTGCAAAACAATATTGTGACATTTCACATCTTCAACTTACCTTTAATAAAATAAATCATAACTTTAATCAATTTGTAATTATAACTTCAATATTCTCACTAAAAAGTTATGGCGCTCTTTAACACTTAAGCTCACCTTTAATTTGATTTATTTAATGTTTATTTCAATATAATTGTTTCTCTAAAGTGTAATATTTACATAATCTATCCCAACAACCCCAACAAAAAAAATTAAAACAATCACATGAGATTGATTATCATTGTTTATTTTGATTATAATTATAAATTTTTTAACAAAAATTTATAATAATAATAATAATAATAATAATAATAAAAAATACAACTAGCTCACACAATTCTTTTCTCACCCATCACTTCACCTTTAGACAACTTTAAACTCTTATTTACAACTTTATTTGACATTTTTTTTCTATTGACCACCAACTGACCACTCCTCTTTAACAATTTTTGAATTAGGCCTAATCCAATTTTTTTTTTCAACTTTTTTTTTCCATTTTTTTTTTTATTATTTTTAAAAGATCTTTTAGACACCTGAGTATTTTTTATTTTTTTTTCCTTTTTTTTTGGATCATTTTACGAAGTAATGATTGTAGATAAAAGCAATCAATTTTTACAAAAGATTAAATTTTTTATTTTTTTATAAAGAAAAAAAAACTTAAAAATTATCTGCACGCGTGTGGGCGCCAGTACACTTTCCAAAGTTCTCAGTCATCAAAAAATCAATCATAAATCAATTTTTGCCCCTGTCATGTCATGGAAACCATAAAACAAATACTACTTATTATAATTTTTTTTTAGGTTTTTTTTTTTTTTATTTTTATGAGAAATATAGTTGTTAATAAATAATTCAAGTTTATTGTTATTTTATATATTTTATCAGTGATTTTAGTGTGGAAAACATTGTTGCAGTTGTGTTTTATGTTGTTGTGAATGTTGATGTTTTGTAATTGTTGAATATTGTATAACGTATAGATTTTTAAGTTTTAACAATGTGCAACAATGAAATATTGTTGGAAATATAAATGATTTTGTAAACCTGTTAATTTTTTAAAAATATGTAACAATGGTCTGTGTCATTGTTTTGTTTGTTTTAAGGCTATTTTACTCATTTTGTCTTTTTAACATTGTTAGAAATATTATTCAGCATTAATATTGTATAATTGTTTAATATTATATATATGCAGTAAGAAATTTTTAATTGTTACCATTGCTATTAAATGTCTGCATTGTTGAAAAAATTGCTACTAAATAGTTTTTACAATCTGCAACAATGTTTACTGTTATATATTTTTAAAACAATGTCTAAAAAAATTATTAAAAAATCAAAATCAAAATTTAAAAAAATAATAAAAAATTTAACACCAACAACACCAATACAAAAAATATAATCACTTCCATCAATTTTTAAAATTGTCTCTTAACTTTTTCTCAATCAAACCAAAAAGATTATGTATAAAAAAAATTAAAAATTATAAAAATAAAAAAAAAAATCATAAAATTAAAAAAATACCAACTTCACAATAAAAAAAAAAAAACCTCTTCCTGCTTTCAAAGATATTGTCAAATCTTTATCTTCAATGTCAACAATCTCCCATCAAGCATAACACTGTCAATCTCACTCAAAACCTGACAAACCCCCTTTAAAAAAAAAACAACTTAAATCTAACCCTTTAAACCCCCCCC
>JAQFZP010002868.1:0-12027 GCA_034695745.1 Geophilus truncorum | reverse complement strand
TCTCAAATCACTTCTGTTTCAAGTGTTAAGGCTAGTTCTTGGTGCAAGGAGTTTAAAAGATATCGCATGCACAGGTCCAGCTCTGATAGATTAGTAGATGTGGCAAAAAATGAAAAAGTGACCAAATGGTAAGTGTATAGTCCTACCATTTGGTTACTTCTGAGTAAATTTTTCAACTTTCTCAAATCACTTGTGTTTCAAGTGGAAAGACTAGTTCTTGGTCAAATTCTATATTTTCGTACACACAGTAGTTAAATTTGCCATTTAGTGTAACAAAATAACTTAATTAAGTAACGAATAAATTTGAAAAACCCTTACTTACTTAATCAATTACACCATAACGGTCCGAAGAAGTTTTGAAATTAACTTAAGATAAATCTGTATGCAACGGGTAAAACACGCATTAACTGTCTAATATATTTTATATTAGAAAGGTTAATGCGTGTTAGTATAAACGAGGGCAACATCTTGTGGAATCGAAATTGCCCGATCTTTGCATAGAACAGCATTGCAACATATACTTCCATTCTACAGAAAATACGCCAAGCACTATTACCGACTTACCGTAATTGTGGGATCCCAAGTGGAGAAAAACTAGGATTGCTCTGGAGTTTGTAAAAATTCCTCAGTGTGTTGTGTGCGCGGTCACAACCTTACAGATAAATCTACGACTACCTTTCGAATGAAAAGTGTTCTTTGAGATTAAATCCCGTTCGTTTCGTCATGTATAATTGCCCATTTTTGTTTGACACCATAGATCAATGACTCATTATTGTGGCCTAACCGTTTATTATGACTTCAATTACTCATCCATCGTAGCAGAACCACATGCAAATTTGAAATTCGTTATGGTACCTCATCAACTCGATGATTAAAATTTATTTTGGCATTAGCTATTTTAACTTCAACGCCACCATCAAAACTGTGTAATTTTCACTATCATTTTTTTTTTATTTATCTTATACAATATTTAATCAGAAATGGCATATATTTCAATATTTGACCATTTTTTGTAGTAAAGAACTTATTTTTTTTCATCCGAAATCACAGTTCTTTCTTTACATAGTCTTTACAATGTCTTTTCAACATCAGGTTCCGGTTCTTATATTCATTTCATACATGCAATTTTAAAAAATCTCAAACTCAACTCTGAATTAAAATTATTTTACTTTTAAGACAACAAGAGTTATTATAACATCTTACATTTGATGAGTGTCAGTCAGTATGATGGTAATATCTGGTGCAACATAATCCTATTTTTAAAAAATTACGCCATTGTGGAATCTAGACTGAAGAAAAAGATTGCTCAGATGAGTAAAAATCCCTCAGAGCACTGGATGGTTGTGGTTTGCAATGATGTGACCAAGGATGGTGCTGCCGTCTTGTGGCACTACATTTAAACACTACTAAAATAAAAATTAAAAGTGATAGTGTCACGATTTTTGTTCTTTTTCTATTATATGTGAAAGAGCATGTAAAATAATGTATAATTTAATTGACAAAATTAAATTATTAAAAAACTTATGAAAGTTTTAAATTATTAAATATTTTATACACCAAACAAATTTTGCAACAATTATTTCAGACTCATAAATAAAAATAGTCCAAAAAAACAATAATTACATCAAGAAATTTTTAAATTTTAAATTTTTATTTTCCACATAACTGATAACTTGATCACAGTTAATGTTCACAAAATTTATAACTTTAAAATATTCAATACGAGACGCATACAAATTAATACAGTATATTATTTACAATTTATACAAAGCATTCAGATTAAACGTAAATCGTAGTTAAGTACAAACTGGAGTTTTGCGCAGTTTAAACGAACCGCGTTTAATTTCGTTGAGCAACTTATCCACGAGACACATTTCTTCCGGCATAAATTGCGAACTCTCTGCAGAGATAATTATTCATCATTTTCTCGCTTTGTAAAAAATACTTTAATAAAAGAAATTCTACCTCTTTGAATTGGTTTATGTTCTTTAGCCGTTGCTCTTTGTTCTCTAAGCTTAGCTGCTCTTTCCTCTTGTTTTTTCCTCTGCTCGTTTTCCTACGTAATTAATAATTTATTAATAATTCATTTCACTTCACTCAAAATTCAATTTCTCATACCATTCGTGCTTGTTTCACTTTCTCGCAAAATCCAGCAAAAGTGCTCAAACAGTCTTCGAGTTTGAACTTGCTCTCGTCTTCGCAGAAATGTCGCGCCAGTTTAACACTTAGTTCGTTGATGCACGTCATTTTATTCTCCAACTTTGCCACTTCACTACGACTTTTCTAAACACCAAAACGATAAAAAAAAAAACTAATTTTACTGCTAATTGAAATTACAATCTGAAATTACCGCAACGAAATCGTTAAACTGCAACTTCACATCGTCCGGAGCTGAACTCAACTGTCTTTCCAATTTATTTATCGCGTTTTTCAATTGGTTGATTTCTGACGTCATTCCCGTGATGGATAACCTGTAATTAAGAAATCATTTTTGTCATTTAAAATTACACTTTAAGGTTAAAAAAAATTACTTTGCTGCTTGCTGTAAGATTTTCATATCAGTTGTAAAATCGAGCATATTTGCATTTTCTCTTTCGGCGACTTCGACTAGAAAATGAAGTAACGTAACTCGTGGTTTATTGGCTCTAGTTTCGTACAGCTTAGATAAAGTGTTTAATTTAAATCCAACTGCATTTCCCGCATAACTTCCCTGTAAAACAACAAAATTATTCAGTATTTTTAAAGTTATTATATTGTTTTTTGTAATAAACGTACTGCGTTGAGGAAATTCCCAGTATGCAAAACAAGAGCAAGAAATTCTTTGAGTGATTTATTACTGAGTAAATCGTTTCCGGTTATCAGAATGGCTTCCAACTGCGGTCTGAGAGCATCAACCGACGGTTCGAATTCCTCTCTTTGTAAAAGAGCTTCGACTCGTAAAGCATAAACCTTTAGCGACCCCAAGCGGAGGATAAACTTCTCTGCAAGACCGAGCCGACTTATGTCTCCAGTGAAAGACTTAACGAGTTCAATCTAAGAAAAATATAATTAATTAATTAATTAATTTTTTTCTTCAGTTTGAAATTTCAACTTCTCACTTCTTCTCTTTCGGGCAAAACCCTCTGGAACGCTCTCAACCGTTCGGCCCCGATTTGCTCACTTTGTCCGTTTTTAACCATATTCACCAACTCTTCTATAGAACATTTAAACTGCTTCAAAAATATATTGACATTTAAACTGCGCTTTGAATCTAACAACGTAACCTAAACAAACAAAAATAAGTAACTTACTAAAATTCACTAATTCTTTTACTTACTTCCATATTTTCTTTTTTCTTCACTTCGGCCGACGCAGCCGCTTTCTCCGCCGCCTTCTTCTGACAAAACAACTCCTCCACCTGTTCGTAGTCCAACTGTATATTTGGAGTAACGTCGTTATGGACTGATTTCCACACCGAATCTTCGATGACTTGAGTGGGCACTTTTGTCCAGTTGAGTGTTTTCATCTTCTGTCTCGGGCGTGGCAACGTTGCGTACGGACTTACTCTGGCTAGATCACTTACATTCGATAAGGGAAACGAATTAAATTCCTTGTAATTTGGTCGTTGGAAAGGCGACCGTGAGAAATCGCCACTCATCGGCGGTGGTGGAGGTGGAGCGCCAGGTAAACAAGACGGCGGCGGCGGCGGAGGCGGTGCCGGGATCCCGGGCGTCGACACGGGAGGTGGCGGCGGTGGCGGTGGCGGAGCTGAGAGAGAAACACCCAACGGTGGGTGAAGAGGCATAGGGGGAGGCGGAGGAGGTGAAGGAACGGTGGAAGAGGGTAATGGTGACGGAGGTGGAGGTGGCGAAGAAGGTGTGGAATTAATAGACGAGGTTGAAAGCGACCGGTTGGGTGAAGGAGGTAAACTGGAATGCGGAAACGGTCGTGCTTTAAATTCAGAGACATCATCAGATGTCGCATCGAAGGGTCGTGCTAAGAGATGCTCGACGTCTTCTACTTCTGCCACCGAATCGTAGGAATCAAAGAACAGTTCTTCCCCCGAATCGGAGCTGAATCCACGCATTGGACTCACCCGTCTTCTGGCGTTATTTCCCCGAGTTAACAGTGGATCGGTTTGAGTTTGCGCATTCGCCGTTCGTTCGGGACTCGCTTCTTTGCGGAATGCTCTGCGGGTTTTCGGGGTTTGCGTCGATTCGTCGCGCGTATTCAGCATGAGCACTTCAAAGTTGAGACCCTTCTGGAGGTGCGCCAAACCCCCGTTAGCGGCTCGTGCTGACACTTTTTCCAACAAATCCCACACCTGATCACTAAAATATTTTTTTTTTAAATTTAAAAATACTGTAATAACTAAAATAAAAAAAAATTCTAAAAATTACCTTTCGGGGTTATTTGGATCCAGCTGTGACAGGTTTTGAAGTAACAGCAGAAATGGAAGCGCCAATGGTGAATCTTGAACCTGCAGAGAAATTTTTTTTTTTTAATAAAAAATAATTGCTTAAGAGTGAAGTTTGATTTTTGGGGTAATTATATAAATATATGTAAAAATTGCACATCGTTTCTTTCTTCGTCCGAACATGCTCCACTGTCCACTTCCCTGGTTTGCGTCGCTTCATTGCTCATGTTGTCAGTGTCACTTGGCGAGCGGAAACAGGCGAATAAATTGATGACACAACTCGGACATTTGCCACCCATAAGTAAACTCTTACAGAAAATACACTTTCATCGATTTCAATATCCAAGTTTAACTTCTGAATATCGAATCGTGAAATGAGTCAGTGGCGCAAAGCAATTGGAAAATTTTGAGAGAAAAAAATAATAAAATTGTTACCACACGTTTCTCGTGCAGCTGGACCATATGGTCAATTAAAATGTGTTATGCAGCTCTATTTTCACTAACATTGACCCAAAATACAATAATTGCAGTTTTACCTTTTCAAAAATAGTTTGAAATAGATCGAAATGGTTTCCGTGCACGTTAAGACCCAAAGTTTCGGCCGAATCTTCATCTTTGTGACGATTTTCGTCGAATGCTTGACACTGAATCAACAATTCGTCGTCTTCGTCCGAACGAAATGTATCGAGTATTTGCGTTAATCCCAAAACTAATTTTAAAAAATTAAAAAATTTATTAAGTTTAATATTAGGTCTAACGATGTGAAAATGCATCTTTAATCCTCACCTATGAATTCATTTCTAAGATGAAGTCGATGTTGCAAATCCTCGACACACAGAATCAGACAATTTACGAAACCTAAAACAGTCACTTTATACGGCACGACTTCTGCATTCTTTAATTCGTCCAAAATGAGCGATAACCGGTATCGATACCCCTTAAAAACCTTTAAAATATTTCGTTAGCAAATGCGTTTTTAATATTTTTAATACAAAAATCACTTTGTATCGGTTGAATGCATCGATGACAAGTTGATGCCCTTTGTCGGAATAAATGCACAATGCCGACAGCAATTCGAAAATCTGTTTCTTAACCGCCATGTTTCGGGTATCTACAGCTAAAAAGAAAATTAAGAAACTAGTTTTAGTTGTATAGAAAAAAAAACCAAATTTATATGCACATAACGTGTGTTTCAGATTAAATTACAGCTGTTTAAAAACACGCGGGTAAAAAATAACCTTGGAGAAATTCAAATATGTAAAATTTATTGTTTTATTTTTTTTTTTTTTGTTGTTAATAAAATGTACATAAATGTAGAAAAATTTGCAAAATTTCTATTTTCTACACTTATGAACTCATGAAAGCGCAATGTAAGTCAATATTAAACGTAATAAACATTAAAAACTATTAATCTTTGCCAAGGTTACCTCATTTGCAATTCATTTTCTATCATCAAGGTCGTTAAGATTTTTCAAATGACATTTTCTCTTATTTATTTATTCATTCATTCTTTAACAAACATGTCAACTGCAAAACGACACATTTACCCCTTTTTACTCAATTGTGTAACACAGTAACATAACCGGAAATATCATTTAATCGAGTCTGACTCACGTGTCAAACTTGTTAAATCATAACAGCAAAGTCACATCCTTTTGTGCAGACAAAAAAAAATAAATAAAATAAAGATACAAAATAAAAAAATGTCATATAATAATACTTAATTACACAGCTGGACATGACACCTGCAGCAACCCTCATCACAATTCAAATTCAATAACGCTCTAGTTTCAAGACGACACTAAAACAAGTTTCTAGTTACATTTTTTCAAAAATAGTTTAAGGTCGAAAAAAGTCGTTTTCACAAGTACGTGGGTGGAATGCGTGGTTTTGAGGGTTGTTAAATGACCGCACCCAAACATTTTCTTATTATTTTAATGGATTTTTAAATTCCTCTGCCAGTGACCAAGAAAAGTGGGTGGAGGAAGGCAAAAATCGAATCCCGTCACAGTGTGGGAACATTTAGGGCGTTGCTCGCACTTATGTGTAGGATGATGCACTTGGTCACTCGAGGATTTCCTCGAGGATTCGTTAATTATTAATGGCTTAAAAAAAAAAAGACAAAAAAAACTTTCGTTATCAAGTCAACAAACTTACCGAAAACTAATTTTTTTGTGTAATCGTGGTTCTCAACGATGCAATCCAACCCCGTTTTTGAGTTCATCACCACACGAATGCATCGCACACATTCGTGTTGGAGGGTGATTGAAGCCAAATCTAGAGATAATCTACCACCTCCCGGTGAATCTAATCTCTTGAGGGATTCGAAGAGAACCCCGAGTCCGTCCAGCTCCAGGAATTCCCTCATCCAAGTCCGGGAACACTTCTCCAACCGTCTTCTGATTGACGAGTAGTTGTGGACAGTCGGTGCCCGCAGAAGACGGACGCACAGCTCGGGATCCCACTGGTCCACTGGCTCGGTGGACTTTCGTTGGGCAGAAAACAGGTCGTTTTCGCTCTGCTGACGGATGCGACCGGTTGCCTCTTTCCAGCGATGCATTTCGGTTGGTGAATGTGTGGAAAATGCGAGAATCTTGGTTGATGTGAATTTGAATATAATTTGAAGGGAAATGTTTTGAGGTTTGGGTTAAATCGACTTGTCAATCTTTACATACCTTTGATGCTGATTGCTGTAATCAAAGTTTCACTGGTGTGAGTTTGCCATGCGTTTGTTTGGGATGAAAGATTTTGTTTCACGGCGAAACTCGTCATGCGGCTCAGGGTCAGATGAAATGAAGTGAGAGGAATGGACTCGTCCATGATGTGAACGCGACGGCCAAACGTAGAAAGAAAATTAAATTTGTAATTTTTTTTAAAGTGGTGGGGTATTTTTTGGTTTCGGTGTAGATGAAACGTTCTTTGTGTTTTATGGTAACTTTTTAAATAGTGTGAATGGCAGATGTTTCGGTTGTTGCTTTCTATTAGTGAAGCAGACGACGGTTTGTAGTTAGTATGATTTGTTAATAGAGTGAGCTGCAACTGACACTGTAATGTTTTTATTTTCTAACAACCAAAAACAAGTTTCGAACATTTAAATACTAATTTGACCTTCTAAGAAATATTATCGTTCTATTCTGTTTATAATCATTGAACAATCTGTTCAATTCGCCTGAACAGTTTGTGTAAGTCCATCAAGTGACCTTTATAATGTTTAGAATTCTTGTGGACAGTTTATTTGACCAAAAACAGCAAACTAGGTGTTTGAACTAGTGTGAATCACGTTTAAACTGGTTTAAATCGAAATTTACATATTTTTGCATCATATTTTCTCAAGTTAGATCGAGAAAGTAACAATTTCAAATAGAAAAAACTTTTTAAAACAATGTTTTACACATGTTCAAACAACAAACGAACTCACACTTGTGTATATCATGTTAAAATTTATATAAATCGACATTTACACAATTTTGGGCACTTTATTAATAGCCATTTTACACAAAACAACTGGTTTTTTTTTTACACTTGCAAATAATAAACAAACCCACCTAGTACTGAGCTGATGCTAAAGACAGCATCTTCATTTTGTTCATTGCTTCATCGTTCTATTATTTTAGACCATTGTTATCTTATTGTGTAAGATTTTAAGAAATGATTATTTATTGTACGGAACTTCAACAACCAATTTTTATTTTTAACAATAAATGCCAACTGCTTACAAAACTTTAGCAGTTACCATTTGGATTACCAATCCATGGATAACACGCAGGACAAGTACCGCCAGTGAAACAAGCAGTCATCCATCTTTCCCCTCCCGAAGCTGCATCTTTCTTTGTCAATTTACAAGTTTTCTTATTACATTTCTTACTGATCGAGGGCGTATTGCCTGGACATTGAGTCCTCCAAGGCGCATAATTCTTAATATTGGTCAGCGGAGTTGGAAATCGAGTCCACTGCAGAGCTTGACTCACAGTTACAAAATAAACATCGTTATGTTTCTGCAATATCTCATCTATAAATTTAATATAACCGCCCCAATGACCCTCGTTCTCGTCAATATCTTGCAGAAACCAAGCTGCATGAACGTACAATCCGTACGGAGATCTATTTCCGTTATAATGTCTATAGAAATTATCTATAAGCATGTCGTACGTTTCGTCTTTGTAAGTAACGATGCAAGTATCGAGCATTGCACAAGGGGTTCCCTGTTTATCGAATATATCTATCATGGGGACCGCCCACACATTATTGAAACTTTCGGTTGGACACGGCGGGATTTGGCATTCCTGAGTCGACTTAAACTTGAGGGAATAAGGCCAGAGTCCAGGATCCACTTGGTTTTGTGTCGGCATCGAGCAATCCCATTCAAATCCTTGTTTTTGCATCATCTGAAATAAAAATTAATTAATTTAATTTTTAATTTAAAAAAAAATAAATAAAAGTTTATCTTACATCGAATTGAGTATTTCCGCCAATTTGTAGAAACGGAGTACGAATTCCCTTTAAATCCTTCCTCGGTATCCCAGCGTACTTTTCAGTGATCATTCGCATTCCGACCATTTCGTCAACCCACATTTTCGAATTGCCATTTTTCCAGTAATTTATATCAGCCTTGTGACTAAAATAAATACACAACTCGTTATCACTAACCACTAACAAAATCCATCATTACTTCCTACCTGATCGAATGAATGGCAATTTCGTGTCCCCGCTCGTACAAATCCCGAACGATTGCGTAATCGCAGTATTCGTGCGACGCGAAAAAAGTGATACCAATCGGGCAGTTGTTGGGATTTTTGCGTGGTAAAAGCCTTTCGTAGAATTTCGAGTACAAAAGCTGAGACACTGCATCGTCGAAGGTAAGAAGTACCATCTGCGGTATATTCTTACTGTCCAAACCGCCGGGAATATCTGTCGAACTACATCTACAGTTTGGAAGTTTGCAGTCATTTGGGTCGCATGGTGGTGCATCGGCTGAGACCAAACCAACGATTACCGCAAAGAAAAATGACTTAAATGGGCCCATCTTGGTGTAATGTGATAAACTGATAATAAGACAGTTATCACTACTCTTTTATATGAATAGTTATCTAAAGTGTGACTTATGGGTAATTTTTTATCAGTTTTTTACCTTAGATTACGAAACAAATGTTCTACAAGGGAATGTGTGCAGTTAACACTTAAGATTAACGGGTTTACTTAGCAGTTGTTTACCTGATGATTGTAAATAAAATAAATGACATGTTTGCAAATATCTTTTTCTAGGAAAATAAATTATCAAATGAAAGAGTTAAAAATACATGTCCTTAATTTTTATTCTTATCAAAAACTTTTGAAATGCTTCAATCTGAAAAGAAAAAAAAAGAAAATTTTATAAAATAGAATTACAATAATTTTTAATTTTAATTTTAAATAGAATTTAGGATTACCTGTAAAGGAATGCAGTTCCGAAATTATTGCCAATAGCTAAATATCCACTGTTAAGTGATACGTCGACAGACAGCGGTCTTTTCATGTTGATGTTATTAAACGGGAAATTAGAAAACACAGACATCGATTGTAAATGAACCTAAAAAAATAAAAATAAAAATGAACATAAATTACATCGGAATCACTTTTAAACATCGTACCAATTTAATTGCATTATCTTTAACGTCCGATGCCATAACCATGAGTTCGTTACTGTGATTGACTTTAACGTTAAAAATAGTTGTTGTAAGATTTAAAAAGATTTTCGACGGTTTTGGCGCCAATGTCCAAATTGTGGACGAATCGTAAACATTTACAACTCCGGAATCGGATCTAGAAATTAAAAATTATTTTGCAAATTTAAAAATTTAACCAATTATGACATAAAAGCTTATCTAACCCGCAACAAATTTGCTTATCGTCTGGAGACACAGATATGGCAGTTCCAGTTACACAACCATCATCGTAAAATGTATGAATGCAATCTCGACTTGTCATATCGAACACGTGAACTTCACCTCCATCTAAAACACACATTTTAACATCAAGACGAGTTCGTTAATCAATTTAGAAAACACTTACGCCCATGCGCGTACAGTCTGGTTCCATCACTATTGAATGCTAACGCTTTAACGTGAGAGTTCATCTTCAACGATCCGATCCATTCTTTCGAATTCGCAGTTAAAAGATGAATTTGTCCGGACAAACCGTGAAATGCTATTATTTTATTATCAGGCGACACTGTAAACTGTCCCATATTTTTATTTTTCAAATCTGAAATATGAAAATTTTATAAATAAAATAAAAATAAAAAATTGTGTTATAAAATATAAAACCTTTTTCCCAAGGGATTCTACATAATTTTCCAGCGATCATGTCGTAGTAATGAACAATTCCTGTGTTAAACGAACCTACGATAAATTCGTGACCATCGGCTGAGAAATGCGCCGTTGATATCGGAAATTTCTTGAATTTTATCGATTGAATTTTTGGATTTTTTTGACCGTCTACTTGAAAAAGACTCGCAATTCCCGTTTTCCCGGCAACCAATGCGACTGTGGCTGTCGGATGGAATTCGACGGACCTTATTACACTTCCCTTCAAGAAAAAATAAAATTTATGTTTAAAATTGATTTATTTTTTTTTAATAAAGTTTAAATAAACCTCATTTCTACTGCTTTGATTGAGATCTCTCACACGTTTGATGCGAATGATTCCTTGCGAAAGTACGTCGCTTCTGTCCGATAAATAATCAGCAGCTCTTCGTGTGAGATCATCTTCGTCGTCTAAAAAATTTAAACAAATTTAATTTACAACTTTAATAACTTTCTATAAATTTTATACCTGAACTGACGCTTATTTCATCACTTTTATTTGACACTTTCTTCTTTCTCGTCAACGTCCTAATAATAAAAAGGAAATTACATAACTGTGACTGATGTTTAAAAATAAATCAAGTTACGTTTGGTCACGGTTATCAGCCCAAGCTGATCGTTTGACTTTCAAAACCGGTTCCTTATCATCATCATCTTCGCTCTCATCTTCGTCCGACCCTTCAATCTTCTTGTCAATTTCGGAATCGGATACATGCTGCAAAAACAAACCCAAAAAAATGAAATAAATAAATAAAGAAAAAAATCAAAATAAATTTTTGTAATCAGGGAAACACAAAATTTTACATGTGACTGATATTTTTAAAACGATAATTATATAAGAACAGATGTTGGACTTTATCCAGTCGTGAAATTGAAAACTGAACGCTGCGGAAGTCATCGATTATCTGATAATGATCACGTTCATGTTCAATCATTGTTGCATTAACATTCAAATGTGATTTTCAACATCACCGTATATCCCTACATACCTCTGTTTTTCGCTTGTCAAGCGAAGTTTCGAACTTGTCAATCAAATCATCAGCATCTCCAAACACCAACTTCTCGAGATTATGTTCGTTTTCCGTCCTTTCTTCATCGCCCAGCACAAATCGGGACTCATCTTGGTCGTCTTCGACTGATGGCAACCGTGGTCGCTTGAGAGCTCGGCGAAACATTACAAACTAGCAGCTGGATAAGTTAAAAACGCCAAAATTAACAGCGGTTTGAACAAACAAGGCACATGGCGTTCAGAACCATTTTGGGAACGAGATTAAATCTCCAACAGGTGTA